>SZWC01003022.1:44492-57870 GCA_023375785.1 Penium margaritaceum
GAAGTCGAAGTGTATTGCGGGGGTGTATCGGGTAATGTATCTGGAGGGGGACCGAATTGATACACAAGTGTATTAATACACTTGTGTACAATTGTGCGTGGACTAGCGATACACTCCCCGATACACCCGCCCAATATATTCAGGGTGTTGGGGGGCGGGGGGGATACAGTCCCGAGAGTTGGGTGAGGGGAGGGGAGGGGGGGGCTTCGATCGAGGAGTTGTTACTCCGTTTGTGACAAATCAAGAAAGCAGTTTTTGAGCAATATGGACGTTGTTTGCATTTGTGTCAGACATTTTTGTATCCTCCGTGAACAGTCGATTCACAGCGATCGACGAGTAGGGTCAGCTAGTAACTAGTCAATAAGTAATACACAAGTGTATTTTTTCTCATGTCTACCAAATACACTTTCCGATACACTCACCAGATACACTTTATCCTTTGGGGAGGGAGGGAGGGGCTCGTCGACCCCCCCCCCCCCCCCCCCCCCGAAGTCGAAGTGTATTACGGGGGTGTATCGGGAAGTGTATCTGGAGGGGGACCGAATTGATACACAAGTGTATTGATACACTTGTGTACAATTGTGCGTGGACTAGCGATACACTCCCCGATACAACCGCTCAATACACTCGGGGTGTTTGGGGGGGGTAAGGGGGGAGGGGGGGGGGATCGGGACATACACAAGTGTACATGTTTTCCATTGTCCACAATACACTCCCCGATACAGTCCCCAGATACACTCGGACCTGGGGGGGGGTGGGGTCGACTTCGACTGAATAACAGGTACGGACCTCTCAAACATTGGGAGTCTGCCAAGTCACAGTTGTTGCCAATGTGATGTAGTAGCGACAATTTGGTACGTGTATCATGCGGGAAGAAGCAACTTGCAGTGTATAGGTGTCCCTCCTGAGTCCAGGAGAGGACGAGGATGAATGTTGGCTACTAGATTGAAGAAGGTGACAAAGGTGGGCGGCGGAAGCGGTGGGGACGGCAGTGAACTGTCGCCCTATGGCTAGGATTGCGCGCTTACTTGTGAGCGCGACTCATTCTCTCACCACTGCTCTGATACCAGTGAGTAACAAGCCCTAGTGTGTGTCAGAGAGAACATGAAATGCATGCATGGAAGGTCAAGAGAGGCAAGACACCATGGATTAGGGATTCCAACACGCAAGTCACAAGAGTCGAGTAACAAGTCATGGAGGTGTTGGGTGATGGAAGCAAGGTGACAAATGGGCAAGCGGTGAGCTCGCCCTCGCTCTCCATCCACGCTATGCCATTGTTGGCTCTTCTCAGCCGCCACCGGGAGCAACGGAATCATTGTCTGCAACATCACCTGCATCTGGGGCATCACCAACTGCCATAGTATCATCTCCTTCAGTAGCTGCAGCTGCGGCCGTAACCGTCCGCGCTCACATCACCATAGCTGCAGCAGTAGTGGCAGTGTTCTATTGGCGGCAGTGCCGCCATTACTGCCATCATCTTGGTGTCACTGCATGCATAGCCTCCAGTCTACTCCCTGTCAGACGAGGAGGAAGCATCTTTCAACGAGGCCTATGTGGTATGCTAGGAGACAGAGCAACGAGGCCTGCGTGACGAAAATCGAGAGTACCATCACTTGCACCACATGCAAGTTCCCAGTGAATAGTATTCAAGTGAGGCCACTGCAGAAGACAAGCACGAGCAAGACGATATCGACAACCAATTCTACACGGTGGAAAACATCCCAGCCGACGGCTTCCATGACATCCCAATGACCAACCCATTGCATGGACCATCGGTAAGCGTTCCTTCTTTCCTTGCTGTTCTCTTGTAGATGGCTCACAATCACATCAGCAGGCATAGTCGCAGCCCTGCCTCAACCGCAGTGGCCGCAGCAGCAACCTCATCAGCCAGCACAGTAGCAGCCATAGCCACTGCCCGTTTTCTCTGTGTGTCAAGCCCCTGCTAATCCCTTGATGTGCAACAGCATCGCAACTGCTGAGACAGTCAGCCTTTCCTATATTGTTCTTCATGCAGCAATGGGTGCAGCTGCCACATTTGCAGCCAGTGCCAGAGTTTTGCGTGCGCCTGCAACCACTGCTTGTGGGTGTGCCAAGGAAGAGTCTACGGAGGCCACATCCACGTTTTTCCCACTTGCTGCAGCAACTGTGAACATTGCTACTCACATAAGCAGGTGCAGTCACTGTTTTTTCTGCCACTACAGCCATATCAGCCTCATCTGCTGGCCAGTCCATTAGGGCTACTGCCCTCTCCTCCGCCGTCTTCACTGCAGCAGCTACCTCTCCCACCACCGTTTATATCTACACCGTCATTTACGCATGTGCAGCAGTAAAAGGAGTCCTAACGGCTGCCCCAGCAGGGTTCTTGTGCCCCGTTGACTCAGCTTCTTCCTGGGTTTCCATTCTTGTTGCATCTGCCGCTGATGTGCTCCTGCCGCTCTTGGTGTTGCTGCCACGTTATCCACGTGGTAAACACTCTGCCTTGATTTCCCCTGCTCTCTTTGGTGGGTGTTTCCCAGTATTATGGCCTCTTTATGCGCGTCTTTATAGGACCGGACTACTTCTCCACCCACTCCACATTCCTGTGCCCACTGGGGTAGAGAAAACACTGTCCGAACATTCTTCTACGCATCATTCCTTGTTTTCCTCCACAATCATCATGCCTGACCACAAAGCAGCCATTACAAGACCTGACCACAGAGCTCCACGAGCAAAGTTACAAGACCTGTCTTTCCCTGGACAGTACCAGAACTTTCCAACAGGATGCTGACGTCTCCAAGGCTGAATTGGCAGAGGCAGTTTCCGAAATTCTCATGCAGCAGCTGCTTGCTGTTCGTGATCCTCCTATTTGCTTTGTTTCAGCCGCCAGTGTTGCTGGCACTGTTGACACTGCTGGCACAGGTGCAGCCACTGGCTCCTCCTCCTCTGGTGCTAGTGCTAACTTCTCTGCTGCTGCAGCTGCTCTTGCGCATGCTCTCTTGCCTCAGCGTCAGCGTGAATTTGGCACCATGTCATCCTACTTCACACCTAAGCTTTCCTTCTCCTCCATCAAGGTCAGCTCAAGTAGAGAATCTTTGGCAGTAATCTTTCAAATCTGATACTTCTGCAGCTATCACCTTTGTTCCCTTGCCTTGTGATTTTTCCCGTATTGCTTTTTCATTCATCAATTCTGGCGTTGACAGTGTCACTGATAAGATATTGGTCGGCACAATGCTAACAATGCACGTGGAACTTCTGCAAATACCACTTATGATCTCACTTTCCACCGCACCACAGTCACAGGGCATGCATCACAAAGCAGAGTAACTGTAAGCGTACTAACCAGTTCCACACCTTTGCGGATAAGGCTGCTGATGAGCACTTGGCTCACATTCTCAAACTACTGCAAGACCTTGGTAATGCCACTCCTGGAAAGCTGTCTGCATGCCTGTCCATTGTCACTGGGTTGACTCCTGAAATTTCTGATCTCTTCCTTCATGTCCCCCATGCTGAACTCAAGCGGCTCGCCTTTGAGCCAGTTACATCTGATGCATTGCTTGGCATTGGAGCCCTGTATGAGTTCACTTCCGCTCACCTCACTGACTGGTGGGGCAAGTTGCGGAACAAGCAGCAGCGATGTAGAGCATCTACATCGCTCCANTGCACCTTGTCCCCGTCCTCCACAGGGACCTCCAGCATAACTGCCTCGTCCGGCGCCTCCTCCACTGCCGCCAGTGCAGGTCAACTTCACCATGCTACGGCCCAGCCCTATTGGCCTGTTAGGCCTGGCTGGCAACCTCCTCCTAGCCAGCTATTGTACTACGTACATCCGCCTGCATACTACTCCCTCCCTTCTTGGCTACACAAAGGTAATCGCTCTCGAGGGGATTCCTGTGATAGTGGCCATCACGATGACCACCATGCTGCTGAGCGTAATCTGGAGAAAACCGTCTTTGACCTTCTCTGTATTCATGGAAACAGAGGTGAGAGTGTTTTTCTAGCCTTCTCTCTCCATGCATTTCAGACCACATCAATGTGCTACTTTGTAGAGCTAGCCTACTTTGTAGGCTAGCTCTACTACTACTTTGTAGACTAGCCCTGCATTATGACTAGCTCTACTTTGTAGAGCTAGTCATAATGCATTGGTCTCCCTTTTCTGACTCTGATCATGTCACTTCAGCTCTTTCATGTTGATGTCATGGGCCCCCTTCCTCATTGTTTTCTTTGTGGATTTGGTCACTATGTTCTATGCCTTACTGATGAGTTTTATCACTTTCATTGGGTCTTTTCCTTGCGTCAAAGGAATGAGGTGACTTGAGGAGTGGCTTCCTCAAGCTGAACGGGCGTGCCAACCACAGCTTCACATTGTTCACACTGACCATGGTGGTGAAATCTTCGACCCACATCCTACTTTCTCAATTCTCATGGGGTGCGTATGGAGTCATGTCCTCTATATAGGCCCAAGCAAAATGGTGTGTCTGAATGTTGGAACCACGTCCTTGGTGATGGCGCACGGTCTCTCTTTGTTGATTCAGGAAGTGCCTCCCTCTTTGCGTTTGAGGACACGTCTTACATTACCTAGGTGAACCGTATTCCTCACGGTCCGCTCCCTTGTGTCATCACACCTTATGAGTGCTAGACGAGCCACCGGGCAAGTCCCTAGCTGGCCCACATTGTTGAATTTGTTTTTCCCTTTTGCACGGTTGTAGGACGGATCAAGAATGCTCTGCCCATTGTGGAAGTATGGCCCCTGGATCGGTTGTACTGTGACTAAATTAGGATATGTCTCGTGTGAGATATGAATTGTGAGTACACCATGTGGGTGAATGATTGACTTGGCCATTTTGTTGATTTGGCCAAGTGAGAGGTCATGAGTTTGATCCTGGCCCCATGCACATCTTGGTTTTGAAGGAAGCTTCCAAGAAGTAAAGTCTGTAGTTTCTTGGAAGCTACACAGTTGTATGCCACCTTGGCACTAGGATGATAACATGTCAAGCCCACAGCGCAAGTCTATCTCTGATGTGGCTGGCTTAAGCCATTGCTCAGGAATGTGCTTTTCAAGTCTGAAACTGGACAGATATCTATGAAAAGGACTTGTCTTACATGTTGATCATTTAACCTTGCTTGATACTCTCTTGCGTATTAACAACTTTAGCTCTTCTTGATACATAATTCTAAGGCATTAGTACTCTTGAGGGTAAAGTGTACGCATGATTTAGTTTAGTGTGCATAGAACATACACATAAAGGAAGGAGGAGTAAAAGCATTCATGAGTATTTTGGTTTTGCGGCTTCTCTGCAAGAGGTTGTTGGCTCAATAGCTAACATGTGTGTGGGGCTTTGCCCCTGCTTTCTGGCTTCCTGATGATCTCTGTGATGGTAAGCTGTTCAGGTGGGGCTTCTGTGTCGCTTTCTCAGTGTTTTGGCCCAATCCAAGGTCTGGCACTTTTGGGACACTTCCAGTCATTGTTCCATCATGTCTTGTAGTGCTATTTTCTTTCAGTTCATTAGTGTGATGTTGATAGTCTGCTGACCAGTCTCTTGTTTCCCATGTCCCCTTATCCTTTTCTCCTATTGTCCCATCCTCTCCTTTGCCTATTGCTTCTGTCTAGTCACCAGCACTTGCCGATTCTGGCTTACCATCCCCTGCGCTATACTCTCATGGAGTGTCATTTCATGCCCTCCCTTCCCACAGTGAATTGGTGTCTGGAGACCTAGGTCTCATCATCATAGCAGTGGACAGTCCTACCATCGGTTTCATGCATCCTAGCACTACTCTTGGCTACTCTCTTATCTCTGGAAAGATTCAAAATGACCTTGAAACCTCTGTCAGGTGCTATGTTGTTGCATTCTTTGCCGCCAGTTCTATCTCTCCCTTGGGACCCAAGCCCACGACTGAACGTGAGGCTCGTGAGACCATTGAATCCTCCCTTTGGAAGACGTCCATGCAGGAGGAGATATCCGCCTGTCATGAGCATGTGGTCGACAAAATGGTGCACTTTTTACCTTGTCGTGAAGCCGCCTCGGTCCGTTGGGTGTTCAGGCACAAGCTGAAGCTTGATGGCGTAGTTGATCACTACAAAGCTCAACTTACTGCCAAAGAATCCTCTCAAATCCTTGGCGTTGAATCTGATGAGACCTTTACTCCCATTGGACACTTCACCACTACTCGGGCCCTTCTTATCTTGGTGGTAGATCATGACTAAGAGCTTGAGCAGATGGACGTGAACAATGTTTTCTCTACATGGCACCTTGGATGAGGAATTTTACATGCTTCAGCCAACCGGCTTTACCAATGGCACCAACAAGGTCTGGCGGTTGCGCAAAACTCTAAGTGGTTTGAAGTTTTCTCCTCGCTACTAGAACTTGGAAATTACTTCAATCCTTGAAAAGAGAGGATACCAGTCAGGTGTGGTCGATCCTGATTTTTTGCAGCTCTCCATCCTCACATCTTGTTATCATCCTTGTCTATGTTGACGACCTTCTTATCACCTCTCCGTATCCTTGTTGTCCATTCTGTGAAGTCTCTTCTGTAATCAGTCTACAAGATAAAGGACCTTGGTTGCAATCAAGAGTTGGCATGGAACTCAAGCGGGATCGTCCCAACCGCACGTTGCACGTGCATCAGGCAGTCTATATCCTCAGTCATGGTGAGTGCTTTGCTCAACTTCTCGCTGCCATTCCACCTGTCTCTACCCCATAACCGCAACTGGCCAGAGACTGCTGAAAAATGTTGATGTGAACCACATGAGAGGGGAGGTTAGGATCACTGACTTTCTTTGATTCATTGGCTCCTTCATGTATCTTGCTACGATGACGTGCGTTGACGTCTCATTTGTCGTTAACTATATTGTACAATACGTTCTCTCTACAACATGTATCGGACTGTGCTACAGAGCACATCCCTTTGTAGTCGTCAATGGCTGCAATGATAGTGATTGGGTGCATGACACAGATTCGTGCAGTCAAGAGAGGTACATTTTCTTAGTCGGTAACACTACCATGTCTTGGAGGACAAGCAAACAGGTTTGTGTTGCAAGGAGCTCCAGTGAGGCCGAGCACATTTCTCTCGGCTCAGGTACGTGTGAAATCATGTGCTTGAGCAGCTGGTTGCAGCATCTACTTGCCCATTTGTTGCATCACTCTCTGCTGCGACAATGAGAGAACCAAGGTAACTGTTGAGAATCATGGCATGCATTACTCACGCACCAAAAAAATTATTGTGGAACACCATTTTTCTTGTGAGTGCATCGTTGCTGGTCTTGTCAAGGTTGTCTGGGTGGAAACATGTTCTTAGCGGGCTGACTGTCTGACCAAGGATCTCAGCTCTGGCTCTTCCACTTTTTCTGTTCATGCAGTTGGTCGGACAAAAGCGTCTTCTGCACCTGACTAAGCTTGACTGTCGTTAACCTCTCCTAGCTCTGCCTTGAACGTCTAAATTGCTCTGTGTGCATACCATGTTGTCTTTTGTGGCTTATGTTGTTGTTCGTCTGCGGGCCATGGCGGATGTTGATATTGGTTTTCAAGTGCTAACTTACCAATGTGTTGATCGCTGTCCACTAGTCTCACACACATGCATCTATATAGGAGAGTAAATCAATATGGCTGCTATGCAAACCAAGTGACACTCTGTGGCAATAATGCGCTCGATTCTCTCGGAGGCCTCACCAGCTCCACTCATGTTGCCTATGCCTCTTGGATAGCTTTAGGCTTGTGCCAGTGGGCCAGCCAGCAGCTCGTTGACATCTCTAACATGGAACACAATTGCAGAGAGTTCACTGTGGTGGCGTGTCTACATACCTTTGGATGATGTAGATTTGCATGACTGGTTGTGGATTGTGTTGGTTAGTTGCCAACTGCTGATCCTACGTGGGTCACGCTGCTAGATTTTTTCAGCAGCAATTGCTCGTAGAATGTTCTAGGAGGTCTGGCCAGACCCCAGGGGCTAGCGGTGATCACACCTTGTTCATAATGCACCAGGTGGGTCTCGCTTTGTTGCGCAACCTAAGTCCTCGCTCCACCAAAAACCTCATCACTTATTTCACAATTACTAAGTGATCTTGCAACATCCGTGGTGTCTCTCACACTCTTGCCCCCTTGCTCCCTCTCCCTTGCACGGTTCTAAAAACTACAAACTGACCTCCTAGAACACAGGATGCTTGTGACACACATCTGCAGCTGGTCGGGGCACCGTTGTTCCATCAGCAGCTACAAGAGTTTCTTGTTGGATGGGTTTTTTAACATGTTTGCATGTTTTTGCACACGATTTGTTTGACTAGATGCTGGATCCTGGCATGTGTGGCTCCGTATGTGCCTTGAATTTTTGCAGCTCTAGGCTTGCACTGTTGTAATGTGAGCCGCTCCTTTTTGTATGTACAGATGACTGACCACTCAGTCGTATCCATCCACGTGCAGATCCCTGATGCGCCATAAACTGGCCTTGGAGAGTCATAGGTGTGGATAGGGAAGACAGAAATCTTATGCACAGCAGAAGGCGTAAGTATCTTGGAGAATTTCAGAGCTATGGGCTGTTTGAAACCAGTCCGTGGACCTACATTTAGAATTTTGACTGTCCACAAGGAACAAACAATACTATTGAACGGACTCTGAACCAGAATTCTGGCAAAAACCCTCAGTAACAACATGTACTGGTGGATCCAAATGACTTATCCGCCAAATGAATCCAAAGTCATCCAGTGGATAATCCACCGTATGTTACTCACATCCGGTGGATTATCCACTGGATGTCGTTTTGCGGCTAACTCCCCAAGCCACTGCGCACAACCCAAATTTGACAGCTCACATCTTCCTCAATACTCGATGGGATTCGGTGATTCAAGTTGCACCAGGTTCAGCAACTTGTCGAATTTTAGGGGCAACCATATAACTTAGATTTGGAGAATTCTCCAAGCCTCTAGATCAATATGAGAGGGTTTTTCCTGCTCTGACGACTCGTTGGAGCCTGGAGCATGCTTAGGGGAAGTTTACAATACCATGGTCGATTCCTTTTGGGAAGCACATTGTCAACAATGTCTCGTCACGTTCAACGAGTGTACAAAGAATAGCTTTTCCAAAATTCTTTTTGCTATGTATCCTCCTCCTTTGTAAGGAGCACCTCCATGAACGGTTAATGGGATGTATACGTAAAACCATCCAGCTTCCCACTTTGCATTTTCTCTTCTTACCTCTCCTCCTATGGTTCCTGTTGAGGTGGTACCTCCCCGCACCATTGTCAGAACCTGCAATCCAAGATTTGGACATCAATCTTCCTTGTTCCAACCACATGTACATCACCACGCGTAGGTCTACCAGGCCCATTGCAACACCCTTTGTTTGGTTGGCTGAACTCAATCAAGCTCCACTAAGCCCATGCAACTCGGATTCTTGCTTGATCTTAGGTTTTCGAGACAACAAGGTCGTAAGACGTGGTTGTTGAACACACTTGTTCTCCTTTGCAAGGGATGTATTCATCTTTGAAGGGGATGGAGTTTTCCCTCTGGCACATACAATGTCCATCATTGAACACAACACTACGCTGACCTGTTGGAATGAGCTATAAGTGTGCTAGTTTACTATTTCAGCATGGCAAAGTCGACACTCCAATCAGAGCCTCCAAGAAGATTTAACAGACATTTCTGTGAATGTATTAGGTACGGCTAGGCACATGGTTTTCTCCTTCAGAGGACCAGGCTTTCTTTGATGAAGATTTCCTAAAGAGAGTAAAAGGAGGTTTGTGTGGAAGCATGTGCATGAGGACAGCGCATGCCTCCTGGAGCTAAAACCTGTGTTAGATTGCACAGGCATGATGTCAGGTGGGACCACACCAGACACCGGTGGAAGCACAGAGCAATGCCAGGGCAATAAGTGGGGATCACCCTACACCTGTAGTCTAGAGGCATGACTCAGCGTATGTCTCTCATTGCCATGTGGACAACCTACTTGGAGACCTCTGGTGCAAGCTTCATGGTGACGCCGATCTATGGAAGAAAGGTAAACATGTGGTAGCATTCATGCAGTAGTAGCAAAGCCTCTAACAGAAGCAACTTACAAAGAAGCAGCACCATGGAATCTGTTGAAGCTTCCGTGGGAACAAAGCTTCTCCATGGCTTCGATACAAGCAAGCTGATAAACAAGGTGGAGAGAAAGCTTTTGTAAATAGGAAGTTTTCTCAACCATGGATCTAGACAGCAACAATTCACATTCATCTGAAAGGACCATTGATGTGCAAGATTTATGACTACAGTGATCAACTGCTCTCATTGACCTGTGAGAAGCCTCACGATCTAAATACTCTCTGCACGGTGATTGATGGCATCTACAAAGCCACGTAGCTGGTTGTAGTATAAGAATGACGGCTCCGGTGAAACTTCATCGTACAGTGGAGGAAGATTTTCCGACCACCACCAAGGCAGTCAACTTGACAAAGCCGCAAGTATGAATGGTGGCGGCCCTGCCACACTCCATTATCTCCTGAGCTCTATAATCTCCAGACAATAATCTCCAATATCTCTGTCTTTAGAACCTCTTGAACCACGAGGAATGCTCCATGCCTTAGCACCAGAGCCTCTTCAACCAAGGTGATGCTAGAGATTCCTCGAAGACCCCTTTACACCTAGCTCTGCCTCCAAGCCTGTGTGGAGGACCATGTTGGATGTCCCTACAAAACTGTTGTAAGCCTGGCTCTACCAGTCAGCCTGGGTGGAGGACCATGCTGGAGATCCCTTGAAGGCCCTTATAAGCTTGGCTTTGCCTGCCAGCTTGGATGGAAGAGACTTCAGGAGATCCTTCAAAGACCCCTATAAGCCTGGGTGGAGGAGATTGTTAAAGATCCCTCTGAGGCCCCTATAGGCGTGGCTCTGCCTGTAAGCCAGGGAGGAGGACAACGTGTCTGTTGGTGGCCAGCCTACCACAGATTGGTGGTCGTGCCAAAACCAACCAGACACTTCAAGAGATCCCTCTGACAACCCTGTAAGCCTGGCATTGGTTGCCAGCCTGGCGAGGAGTTGGTCGTGACATCCTAAAGGCTATCTATTGCTTAAGATGGTGGATGTGCCGAGACCCTTGAGTGGATGGCCTTGACAATCTAGCGAGGCATTGTGCCCTGGCTTGGAGCTAGGAGATGTATCATAGCGTGGAGCTAAGTTTTGTTTCATCAGTATTCTTTCTATAGATATTAAACTTGTGCTTTGTGTCCAACTCGTCCAGTAACAACAACACTAGCGCGGTTTGGTGAAGCCACCCTTCACAATTTGTATACAAGCTTCAGGAGGAGACCTTGTCTATCTTCTCTCAAACATGCAGCACTACTATCCTTCATGATGTTCAACTTGCACGTGAAAAGAGCATCTAGATGTCATGTCCAACATGGTATTGCAGCAACAAGATCATACCACCGGCAAGACCAGCAACAGCAGTTCAAGAATTGAAGGAACAGATTGGTTGTATTCCCTCATTAAGTACAATGTTGACGTCTGACGTGGCGCTCAACCTGCATGAGTCAAAGAGGAAGAGAGCAAGATGGAGAAGGAGAGCAGCAATGCTCATGTTGCACCATTTGATCATCTATTTGTACATTCATATCTGTCCATGAGCTTGAGAGGCAACTTCCATGTGACAGAGCTAAAACAAGGAGCTCAAGGGCCAAGGCGCTTGGCTAAAGAAGCGTTATATAATGGAAAATGCAACTTAAGAAGCAAGAGAAAAGCGTTTTTTGGAGAGACTCGCACTTCTCATCTTGAAGTAGAAGATACATGTTGTGCTCACAACATGTATCTTGAATGCTCGTTTCAATGGTAGTTATACCATATAAAGCAGAGGAATAAACGATAACTCTAGCTCTCACTAGTGCTGATTTCAGCAATATCTTTACAACTGTTGCAAGATGATGTGGGATCAAGCATGTCATAAGCTCTTATGTCAGGACCAAAACTGTCTATTGACATGGTATGATCACTGCCATGAGTGCCGTTGATCAAAATCCCTGGTTAAACCACTGGGGGGAGGTCAAAAAACTGATCTGACTTTGGATTTGGATTCCTTGGATATTTTCATGCAACATCAAGCTTTGAATCGCTCAATTTGAGTGAGCATTCAGAAGGTTAGCCTAGCCAAAGTTCAGGTGTTGAGCAACTGGAATCTGATACCCGCCATGGGTGGCGGGATAATGCACAGCCAGTGATCTGAGTTTGTCTCAATTGAGCTCCAAATACACCAAAGTGATTGAAAAGGAAGCAACCATAGGGACCTCCTTGACCAGAGTGATCTTCTCCTTGACTTTTCGTTGAGGAAAGGCGCTCCAACGGGTCACCGTCAAAGTTTCTCCCGTTGCACAATGTGCAAAGCAGGGTGGATGGCTCCACCAAGGATTACTACGATGGCCATAGCAGGAGCTCTGCTGCTCTGATTTGGGTGTGCTTGGATTCTTCTGAAATAATTTTGTCATAGGCTGTAAGGATCTTCTGTAATCTTACTAATCTTGCTAATTAGCACAAATGTGTTTCAAATTAGTTCTAATGAATGCGACGTGTTCTGTCCACACACATCCATGATCCTTGTGCTCCACACTCTTCACCATTGGTCTCCATTAGCTGCCCCAAACATTGGTAGCGTGAACCAGTAAAGGCTAGGAATCCTTGAGGGTGTCTCTACACCCACAAGTGCCAACAAAAGGGTTATGGGCCCACGTGCTTAGAAGGATCCTAGTTTCACCACTTTCACACTACCGCCGTGCGCCATGACAACAACCAATCAAGAGAGTATTGGCACCATCACAAAGCTCAAATGGAATGGCTTCCCCTTATCGAGGTGGAAGTTTGAAGTCTACCTCAATGACAAGGGCTTGCTTGAGCTGGTCAAGGGTGAAGAAACTCCTCCTCCGGATACTGCAATGCCGGAGAGAGTGGACAACTACAAGAAGCATAAAAAGAAGGCACTTGCCTAATTGGTGTTAGCGCTATCTTTGACACTGCATGCACTCATTCAAGGATGTAAAAAGGCTGAAGACACTTGGAAGAAACTCTCCTCAATCTATCCATCCAACAACCTCACTAACCAGCTCTTTGTCTTCAAGTTGCTCGTCACCCTCTGAGCAAACGAATGTGACGGCATCATGGAGATCCTGTAGCACATTGAGTTCCTTACTGCCGAGTGCGTAGGCACTGGGTAGAAGGTGGACCCTCAGCTGCAAGCCATGATCCTCCTCCTAGCCTTGCCAGAAATTTGGATTCCCATTATCACCGTCGTTGGCGGCTGGTCCGCCGATGAGTTGAAGTACCCAAAGCTGGGTGCGTATGTCGGCAATCAATGGATGCGGAATGGCGGGAGAGAGAGAGAGAGAGAGAGAGAGAGAGAGAGAGAGAGAGAGAGAGAGAGAGAGAGAGAGAGAGAGAGAGAGAGAGAGAGAG
>SZWC01003022.1:73344-93189 GCA_023375785.1 Penium margaritaceum
CTCCCCCCCCCCCCCCCTCCCTCAATCTCTATTCTTTCTTGGATTCATTGGTGGATTCCCGAATCCCCAAATGAGACCCAACCCTGGATCCGGATTCGTGAATCCGGATCCGGATTTGGGATTCATGAAACAGATTCACGAATCCAAGGATTCGTGTGCAGCCTTACACGCCATCCAGGATTGGCTTGTCCTTGCGGAGCGCGAGTGTGGCTGCTCTCTCTGCCACTTTCGCTCCGATCACGGTGGTGAGTACATGGGTGAAGCCGCGACCTTTCTCGCCTCCCGCGAAATCCGCCATGTGACGTCAGCGCCTTACACGCCCGTCTAGAATGGTGTCTACGAACAATGGAACCGTACCATGGCCGACGTCGTCTGCACCATGCGGGTCAAGTCTAGTCTCTCCGATGGCTTCTATTTTGAAGCCATGGCCTACATGACCTGGGTGTGGAACCGGATTCCCCACGGTCCCCTTCCCCGCCAGTCCACACCGTACCAGCATTGGTGCGGTCAGCGAGCTGACCTCCGCCCGGCTCGAGTCTGGGGCTGCATGGCCATTGTGTGGCTGCCCGCCCAACAACAGGGCGGCAAGCTCGCCCCTGGCGAACGTCCATGCACCTTCCTTGGTGTCTCTGGCACTTCTCGGATCCCTCCCGGCACTGCATCGTTGAGTCCCGGGACGTCCTCTTCTTCGGGGACCTGTTTCCTCGCGACCTCGTTCGCTTTGGCTCGTCCGTGTCTATCCTGTTGCATGGGGGAGTGGTGAGTCGGTCCTCCGTCCTGCCGCTTCCGAGTGACACATCCCCCAGTCCCTCCGAGCCGGCAGCCCCAATCGCGTCCGTTGGTCCCTCCCTACCAGCAGCCCCAGTCGCGTCCGCTGGTCCCTCCGGGCCAGCACCCTCAATCGCGTCCGCTCGTCCCTCCGGGCCAGCATCCCCAGTCGTGTCCGTGGATCCCTCGGGGCCAGCAGCCCCAGTCGCGTCCGCTGGTCTCTCTGAGTCGGCCACCCTAGTCGTGTCCGCTGGTCCCTCCGGGCCAGCAGCCCCAGTCGCGTCCGCTGGTCCCTCCGGGCTGGCCGCCCCAGTCGCGTCCGCTGGTCCCTTTGGGTCGGCAACCCCAGTCGTGTCCGCTCGTCCCTCCGCGCCGGCTGCCCCAGTCGCGTCCGCTAGTCCCTCCTAGCCGACAGCCCCAGTTGCATCCGTGGGCCCCTCCAGGCCAGCAACCCCGTCCGCCTCCAATCGCCCGCTGGACTCAGTGCCATTGCCTGCCCTGCCATGCTACACGCGTGGCCCAGGCGGCAACCTCCGACCCAGACCGTCGGTGAGAGCGCAGACTGTTGCACCGCTCTTTGTGGTGCCTCGACCCCCCGTGGCTCGACGTGTCTCCTCCACTCCCACGGTCGTGAGTGGAGATCCTGGCACCAAGGCCCTCGGCTTGACCATCTCGGCCGTCATTGCAGACCTTCATCCGGGCTCCGCACTTGGCTACGCCATGCTTCATCATGAGCATCGGTACGCTGTCATGGCTGCACTCGAGCGCATCCCACCTGGGGCTGGAGATGGACACGCTCTCTGAGTCCGCTCCATAGCACGCTCGGAGGACCCAGACACCTTGCGCGAGGCACGAGCCTCTCCTGAGGCCGCACACTGGGACCCTGCCTGTGCCGATGAGCTCGCCGCTATCCGACAGCACCACGTGTATGACCTCGTCGACCTTCCTCAAGGACGGAAGGCCATCGCCGCCAAGCGGGTCTTTCGCGGCAAGTGGAAGCCCGACGGGTCCTTGGACAAGTACAAGGCCCGCCTTACAGCCAAGGGGTTTGTCCAGATTCCTGGGGTCGGTTACGACCAGATCTTTGCCCCAGTTGGCCGGTTCTCCACTAGCCGTGCACTCTTCAGCCTGGTCGCCAAGCATTGATGGCAGCTGGATCAGATGGATGTGAGAAACACGTTTCTCCATGGTTCACTGGAGGGTGAGGAGCTTTACATGGTGAAGCCCCCAGGCTTCGACGATGGCACTAGGAGAGTCTGGCGACTACGCAAGGTCCTCTATGACCTGAAACAGTCGCCTCTGTGCTCGAACCAAGAAATCAGCAACACGCTTCTTCGTGGCGGGCTCCAGCGCAGCACCGTAGACCCCACATTGTTTTTCAGTCTACGAGGCCAGACTTTCGCCGTTGTTCTAGTTTATATCGACGATCTGCTCATTGTGTCACCAGACACGGCTGCCATGTAGCGCGTCAAGGACCTGCTGCACACCGCCTACCAGATGAAGGACCTAGGGTCTGCCAGAGTCTTCCTGGGCATGGAGCACGAGCATGATCGCTCCTAGGTCATCCTGCACATCCATCAGGCCGCCTATGTGCAGACACTGTCTACCCACTTTTCGGAGGACTTGCCACTCGTGCAGAGTACATCCTCACCCATATCACCCGATGGCCAGGTGAAGCTGAAGAGTCCTGAAGCAGCCGTTGTGGGGGAGCCAGTTAACGTGACCACGTACCTACGAGTCATCGGGTCACTGATGTTCCTGGCGACGACGACTCGCCCAGACATCGCGTTCCCCGTCAACCTCCTGGCCCAGTTCTCTCAAGAGCCGCGTCACCTTCACTACGAGGCTGCGATCTGAGTACTCCGCTATGTTGTCTCGACTCCTCAGCGAGGTCTCATATTCCGCCGTCAGCCGTCTGTTGTCGCGGTGGGCTACACCTATAGTGACCGGGCCGGCAGTCCGCACGGTAAGAGTCACACAGGCTGGATCTTTTTGATTGGCGGCACAGCTGTGTCCTGGCGTAGTGGCAAGCAGGGATGCGTTGCACGCAGCGATGCTGAGGCTGAGTACTTTGCTCTTGGCTCAGGCACGTATGAGAGAGTGTGGTTGCGTTGTCTGTTGTCCGAGTTGCGTCAGTCCGTCGCATCCATCACGTTGCACTGTGACAATGAGAGTGCCATGGCAATCGCCGACAATGACGGCATGCATCACACATGCACAAAGCACATCAACGTTGAGTATCACTATGTGCGTTCGTTGTTACGTGACGGCAGCATCAGCATCTTGTGGGTTGAGACAGCTCGGCTGTTGGCTGACGTCTTGACCAAGGCACTGAAGTGCGACCCATTCAGTTAGGCTTTGAGTTCACTCGGCATGCATCCGTGATTGACTCTCTCTGTCCTTGCTTGCGTCTCTGCTCAGCCTGGAGGAGTTTGGTCGTTGATTGTGTCTCTGCCCGCACATGTGCACTACGCCTGTGAGTCATGGGGGAGTGTTGATTTTTGTGCATCTCTCATTGTACTATGTTGTGTCCTCTCGGCTTGTGTACATCGGGGTGCAGATGACTGACGGCGAGACTTGACGCCGCTGGAGTGTCGCTCGGTGGAGCCGACGCACGATGAGGCCCACTCACCTGTCGCTGGAGCCTCCTCCCTCTGGTGATGTGCTCTGCTGCATCACCAGGCCTCCTCGGTAGTCGGACCGCTGGCAGTCACTGCCACAGCAGATGCTGCTTGCATGCACCTACCGATGTGTCTGGCTTTGGCACTGCGTCTCCAGCATCATGCTGCGCCAAGGGTCCATGTCTTCTGCTGTATGGCCCTGTTTGGCATCGTTGACTGTCGTACGCACTGCCTGGGTTCAAGTAGCCATAACTTTTTGTAGCTATTTTTTTAGCTACTTCTGACAGCACGACCTCATTTGCAGTGTCGGTACTATGGTATGGTCTAGTTTTCGGGCAAAACGGACGACGCTCGGGTTTTGGACTGTCAGGCGTCCGGCAGGGCTCAGCGAGAACCCTGCCTGCCAGAAAATAGGTCTAGCACTATTTTCTGATTGGCTGGTTAGCTGAATAACAAGTTCTACACTAGTGGGGGGGAGCTAGAACTTGGAGGGGTCTCCCATTGTTCCTTATTCTTCATTCCTAATAAGTTACTTTCAGTTTTCAGCTACTTTCTGGCGCTAACACGGGCGCGCGCGTTTCTTAGTAACAAACCCAGAGCTTCCAGAGTTGGACTCTACAGCAGCCGACTGAGGGGGCAGTAGACTTAAGCAACGAGCGCTGAAGCCCGCACGCTGCATCAACAATGCATGCTGCCCCAACATGCTGCCTAGGTTTCTAGCTTGAACAACATTTTAGCCGCATCTGAATGATTTTGTTGTCACATACTTCGGCGACATCCTAGTGGGCTACCGCGACCCAAAGGAGCATAATGGACATCTCTAGAACTTCGTAAGAGTTTAGGAAGAGAGAATTCCATGCAAGGATCTCGAAGTGAGACTTCGGCCACCATTTGATTGATTTTTTGGGTCACATCATTGGCGTCGAACTGACAAATATCAACTGGAAGTAAGTGGAGGCAATCGTGAATTCGTCAACATCGACCAAGGTTAAGGGCGTCCAAGTATTGCTACTCTTGCGTACCTACTATCTTCGACTTGTAAAGGACTACGCTCGGGTCTGAACATCCCTCTTTAATCTCTCTTCCAAAACAACCGCGTGGAGTTGGGGAGACAGCCAATGAGAAGCTTTCAGTTGTTTGAGAAATGCTCTGGCCTCAATGCCAACCCTACAATGGGCTAATCCAATGGTGAGCATAACATGGCCACCAACTAATCCAATCGAGCAATCGGAGTCATTCTCCTCCAAGAAAATAGTGATGGAGCACAACTGGTCGCATATGTGTTTAGACAAGAGCGCATGCCAAAGTTGGACTAAGCAATGCACGAAAAGGAAATGATGGTGGTCGTGCATGTGTTCAAGATGTGGCATTGCTATCTGGAATACGACAATGCGTTTGTCCGCACAGACCATTATGCACTCAAACATCTGAAGAATTTGCTCCATTTGATTCTTCAACGAACGAGATGTATGAAGTTCCTTGAGTTTAACTTCAAGTACGAAATTCAGTATCGGCTTAGAGAAACAATTCCAAGAGATGCCCTCACGTGACGACCGTGGCCTATGATTGAGATCAACATGTTGCCCTTCCGAAAAGACCCATACTTTGCGAGGCTATTTGAGAAGGGTTAGAAGGAGTTCAACGAGTGCGGCTAGACAAAGATCTAGTTTGATGACCCATACTCATGACGAATATTTAATCGCCAAGTTGTCATAGCACCCAACATGGAGCTACGAAGGATGCTATTAGAGAAGAGCCAAGACATTCGTCCAAAAAAAGCTATCAAAGTACAAGTGGGACCGCAAGCAAATCGACGTGGATGCATCATACATATCGTGCGACACCTTTAGGCAGCCAAAGCTTCCTCGCATGCGGCCACCAGGGCTCCTCCAACTGCTATATTGCAAAAAACCATGGGTTGACATCACGATGCAGTTTGTAACATGATTGTCTGCCACCTCGAAGGACTACGATGTCATCCTAATGGTGGTGGACATGTTTTTTTTTTTTTTTCTTTTTTTTTTTTTTTTTTTTTTTTNTGGGTTGACATCACGATGCAGTTTGTAACATGATTGTCTGCCACCTCGAAGGACTACGATGTCATCCTAATGGTGGTGGACATGTTTTTTTTTTTTTTTTTTTTTTTTTTTTTTTAAAAATTCCCAGTTCATCCCAACAACAACCACCATCACCGTGGAGGAAATAGTGCATCTGTTTCTTAACAACTTTGTACTTGTGCACAATGTGCTACATACCATTATTGTTGACATAGACGATTGCTAAACTAGCCCTTTTTGGCAAAGATTGGTGACGCAATACGGTAACTGGTTAGAGCGGTCAATGACATTCCATTCTCAAACCGTGGGGCAAATTGAGTAGACCAACTAGATGCTTGAACAAATGCGCACTTCTTTGGAGTCCCACGAGACTGATAAAGTTTTGAAACTATTGACCGCTGAATTCCTGAATAACTCGGTGAATTACACTAAAACAGGTATAATTCCTCTCAAGGTGGTCTACGGTTTCCTCATCCACTCGGAAGAATGCAAAGCCAAAGAATACTTCCATAGTTGACATCCATCGTCACGACTTCTGTTGATTCGGGGAGGAAACACAACCAGGAGATTGAGCCAACTGGCCTGTGAAAATTCCAAGTCTATCATAGCGTAAGAATGAAAGGGTTAAAGATGAAACCCTAACGTGACACGCATAGCCATAAAAGACGCCTTCATTAACTTCATGTTCATAAAATTATTAATATCCTGAAAATTATTTTTCAGTGATCCAATTTTGAGGACTACAGTCGAATCAGCCAAAAATATTGAGGCAGTTAAATTAGATTCCTCGTCAACAGCCTGGTTTTCATTGTTCTGATGCACCTCCTCTCGCTTTTGGAGTGCGAAAACAAATCGTCAACCGGGATATGTTCGAACTCTTCAACAGTAGATGCAATTACCATGTTTTCACTGGCTGCCCAATTGACGACATTGGAATGGAAATATCTGCACCACCAGATCGTTTGCGCTGACGGGGAGGAATAAAGCATCACGATATTTTCTCGATCCGCTGACTGTGCATGATCATGGCAGGCCTCCGAACCAGTCTGGGGTGTTTGCGAATCAGCGTGCTGCTTGCGTGGATGGGCTTTCAGACGGGGCAGTGATACGAGAAATCCATAGTGTTAAATATCAGTGGACCTTTCCGTGGAGTGCGGGTCCTGGGGTGAAAACATCTTTGGCTCCAGAAATATCTAATGACATGGACCTCTGTGAGTCGTTCAAATGATTCTGCGTCCAGGGCAGGGTTGACCTGGACATGCTGAACACGTCGACTGCGAGGGCTCTACGCTGGATCCACGCGCATGTGCGTGCGGCAATGACCACCAGTGTTCACCTGCTTTGTCTCACCACCGCGTATGCGTAGGTTTCTAGCATGAGGTTTAAATGCGTACTACTATTCAAACCCTACCCGTTTGTCACTTCAAGGCACGAGCAGAAAGCTGAGGATGTTGACATCGCCTGGTTGGCTTTGAAAAGCACGATCACAATGTGCCGCGATCCTTCGCTGGTTATTTTGTGTTCAGTGATGTGGTTCGAAAGTGCGGTTAGATGAGACTGTAGTGACATCGACTCCCGCTAGGCGTAAATGAAAAGGGTTTTATTTTAACCGCCAAAATCGGTTTTCAACATTCTTTTCAGCCAACGGCTTGCACACGAGAGGAGTTGCTCCCGGGTCTCTGACCTCAAACAACCCCAACGACCACTGACGATCGAGTCGCCATATGTCGTCGAAGCGCACTCAAGTGGTCGTTGGGACTTCGTCGACGCAAGTGATGCGACGCGGTTGACCGTCGCTTATTGAGGCGGGTGTGACATTGCAGTTAGTCCAATTTCCGCTGCTATTCTGCCAAATCACGCCATTGACAACAATAGGAGACAAGCACGTGCCGTTGCTATTCGTCAAGCAGTACAAGTATAACTCCTTGTGCATGTGCTAGTGTTCTCACTCGTGGAAGAGGTGACGCAGCGGGTCTCTCCCCACACCTTGAGGTAGCGGATGCACGATGGATCCTATTCAGGACAGGCTTGGCTACATGAACTCCATGGCGGGCACCCCTTACGCATTTTCAACATGATTAGGATGAGCCATGACTCGTGGTACGCCATTGTCAACATCATCCGACAGTACACGACGTTGAGAGATTCTCGTCTGTCAGTTGAGGAGAAACTCTTCATTTGGATACAATGCGTCACGCATGGTATGGCCGTCCGTGATCACATGGAGCGGTTTCAACGCGGCCATGCAACCATATGTCGTGTCATGCGCGACGTCGTCAATGCCGTCAATTCACTTGCCACCTCGGTGATCCGACTACCGCACCGGTTAGCAGACATACACGCTTCGTGGGAGGGTCGCCATGATTTTCTACCATGGTTTTGCAACTGTGTCGGAGCTATTGATGGGACCCATGTCCCAGTCATAGTTCCCGCTCTCAGAAGAGGGGCATACGTGAACAGACATAGTCAGTTGACCAAAAATATTCAAGCGGCATGCACACCTACATTGCGGTTTTCTTTTGTGTCAACAGGTTGGGAAGGCAGTGCACACGACGCGCGTATGTTTTCGGATGCCTTGGCCCGAGGATTCAGATTGCCCACCAACAGCTACTACCTTGCTGATGCCGCGTTCCCTGAAGGCTTCGGCCTCATACCGCCATACCGTGGACGTCGTTACCAGCTTGCGTAGTTCGGCCCCGGGGTCCAGACCTCGAGATGAACAAGAGCGTTTTAAGAGGAGGCATGCCGCGGCACGTTCCATGATTGAACGACCTTTGGCATTCTAAAATCTCGCTTCCACATTCTTCGTGCACTACCTGCATATGCGATTGCGTTCCAGTCCAAGCTCACACTTTCATGTTTCGTCATGCATAACATCATTTATGACGTGCAAATTTCGCATGACGAGCCAACATGGGCTGATCCTAACTATGTGGTTGGTGCAAGTGTAGTGGCAAGCCGTTTGCATGGCACCATGACTATGCATACGCGTGGAATGCAGATTGCAATCGGCATGTGGTCTCAGTACCAAGTTCAATTGTAAGAAGAGAATAGTGATAGCAACGATTGATTTAATACCATGTACATTGAGAATGTCTAACATACAACACATGCATGATGAACATCAGTAAACGTCACGGTCATCATCCTCATCCAACTCCTCTGCTTGCGCGGCAAGATTGCCGACTGCACCCACGACTTCCTGGACTGCTTCACCACCGTCCGCAATGTTGACGGATGCAGAACGAGCATGGCTCCCACTACCGGAGTCGTCCGACATGTATGAATACACGAAGTCCGCACACAGTGTCGGGTCCAGCTTCATGTGGTCCAAACAGAAAAGCTTGTTGCGGAGGTGCACAGTAATGTTGCTGTCCATAAGCTTGACTGCCATGTCATAGTTAAACTTTGGGCCATTATCAGAGATAACACACTCAACCTTAGATAGAGTGCGATGCATGCGATCAACAGTCTCAATCTGCTGCTCTTACACAGCCTTGCGCTTCACCGGACGCTCCTCTCTCACCCCCCCTTCAACGACACCTCCAAGTTCCTCATTCGCCTCATCACTACTTAGCACATGCTCTCCACAAGCCTTGTCACACCCAAACAATAGTGTAACATCATCAAACCAAGGTAGACTTTTGCCCTCTAACTTCCCCTGTTCTAGGTTGATGCTACGCACTTTCTCCCACTTTTCAGGAGACAATTCAATGTGCCACGACCGACTGTTAAGTTTAATCCTGCTAAGCCCCAAAAAACCTGCAACAAGTTTCCACCGCGCATCAATGTTTGCCAAGCGTGACCAAACATGTACGCATGTCAAGTCTTCCACCATGCCGAACTCTCGCGACAAGCGTGGCGCAATACGATCATGGAGTTTTGTCATGTATCCACTGCTCCCACGGTATTTGCCGACGTACTGGTTGGCGATGCGCACAAGCACACAGTCGCAATCAGGCATCCATAAATGCTTGCCGGGGCCGCCGTTGGAAACACGCTCTGACGAGCCCTCACCGCTTGAAATGGATGGTGTTGCCCTGGATGATGCTCCGACGTGTTTCTGTGCACTCCTTGCACGCAACAAGTTCGCCGGAGCAAAGCCAGCTTCTCCCGCCGGAGTGGAGTACGGCGGCGTTGACACGTGGTCCCCACGGATGTAAGTGTTGTTGTCGTTGCCCACCCAAGCCGCTTTGTTGTACTCTGCTTCACCAGCGGAGGACAGCATACCGCCATCGCGACGACGACACAGCGAAGGGGATGGGATCCATGGCACTTGGCTGACCGACGGATGGAGAGTTGGACAGAGTGGGCATGCTAGCATAGTGGCCAACGGAGGCTGATGTGGAGGGGGCGACCATGGCGAGGAATGGGGGGTGGAATTCTGACAAATGTTGCAGAAAACGTGAGGGCCCTTACCTTTGAGGTGGGCGAGGCGTAAGTTCAGATATCGAGGTGCACCACTAGCGACTCGACAAAGCGAATCGATGGGCAATCGCAGCGGTTCAAACGTTTGTTTTGGAGTGTTCGAGTTTTGCCTCAAACATCGAAAATGGAGACGACCATCAAATGCCGTCCAATTAAACAAAATGAGTTTTTGATGACAGATTCCACATCACTGAATTTCAATGAAGTACTTCGGGCTTCACTACGAGTTTGCTAGTTGAAATAGCGTGGTTTGAGCCAAATTCACCGTCTCACCGAAAGATGAATGAAAGATGAAGGGCTCATTGACCGCTTCTTTTCTACGATAGTTAACGATGCATCACGCACAATTTCCGTAGTTTCACAAACGCATGTGAGCGTTCGCTCAATTCCATGTCAGGTCGCCAGTGAGCGGGACACATCATTGAATACAAGATAACCAGCAAAGGATCTCGGCAATGGTCACAGCTGGGAATGGGTGAATATTTGTATACAAGACACTACAAACAAATCTCCGATTCGAAGAGAACCATCAAAGAATCTGCCCGTATCGGAATGGATATCACATAAAGTCCTTACTTACCTTTCGGCGACAACGTCGCGCTCACCAACACGACTCTAAGACCTTTCCAGTTGCCTTGCATTGTGTCGTCCTTCCAAGAGAAAAATTGTCCAAACCTCACGGGGTGCATTAGCTCAGTGCAATTTTGCACACCGATTTGAACCTACGGCTGATAGCATCGAGTGCTGTCTAGGATTGAAATTGTGCAATCGCATTCAAGCATAACAAATCATACCAACATAATTTGAAACATAAAAGAAAATTTCAATAATGAACCATAACTAAGCTATAAATAAAAAAGACAACAACTATAGATCTTTATGAGGGTGTGTCTGCACCAGCTAGGAAAAAAGTAAGTGCAAAGGAGAAAAAATGAATGTAAGAAAAAGGAGAGAATCAGAAAATAAAACCATCATCTTCGTTGACGTATTACAATTCTTATAAAATTCGAAAAACATAACACAAATCCATAGATGGAGTCAATAAACACTAGAATCCATCATGTAGTATTGTGATCATTTAAAAAGGGTAAAGCGTTTTATATATCAAGCAAAAATGAAGAAATTTCATTTTAATGTAACAGGTCTACATAAGTTAAGAGAAACAATATATGAAGTTTTGCCCTGCTAGGTTCATTTCCATCAAACAAATTCAGATAATGTTTTGAAAAACGAATAGATACAATTGGCTAAAAACAAGATTGTTTAAGTTTTAAATATTTTCATTTCAATTAATAATCATTATTTCAGATGAACCTTTATTTAAAATCAATACATCATGAAAAACACTTAAGGAAAAATTGATGGGATGCAAAAACAAAAATCAATGTTTTTGAAAAGACTTTTCAACTTTTTCCCTGAAAACAATATATTGAAATAATTATTTTTCACAATAAAAAAACTGAAAATTGTGCTGTAAAATTATACTTTTTTGATCGATTCTCTAAAAACGTTTTTATACGCTACATTTTCAGGGAACAATACCCAAGAAAAATACGTTAATTTCAGATCATTAACTTTTTCTCATACAATTATGTCTTGGTGGAGATTGAATATGCAACGAAAAGATATGAATTTAAATTAGACAAACAATGCATGCAAAAGCATCATTATTCAATGGATTTAAAAATTCGATACAAAGCAATAAATCATAGTTTTGATTTTTTATGAGTTTCAATTTAAATAAAAATATTTTGTTCCAATATATTATTCAAATACCAATTCGAAGAAAAATATTTGAAGATTTTTTCTAATTTTTAAATGCATTATTCAATTGATGTAGTTCAACAAGATTTGTGCTTTTCGTTTTATAAACGACAATTATTCATAAAAAATGTTTATCAAACATGAATGCAATGTAGCTTTGAACTATGTTTAAGAAATAACAAGAAATAACGCAAAACTTCAATGTTTTGCTTCTTAAAAACAAATTCCATAAAAAATTCACCCTTCAAATGCAAAAACAATACTCCTCTCCGTTGAAACAATGGATAATTTATTTGAATGGGTTGGAAATTGGTGATGAGCAACTTTTTTCATACTCAGTGGATGATTGTTTAACTTTAAATGTACCTCGTGGTTGTGCAAAAAATATCCTCAACATCAAAACCTTGTCAACGAAACAAAAAATCAAACTTCTAGAAAGAACTTGAAGCCTTAATCATTCAATTTCTATGCCAATTGAATACATATTCAATGCCCTACTACCTTTGAAATCACCCTTGTTCACCCTCTTGTGGTTGATGAAACACCTTATAAGATCTTGATAAGCTAAACTTATAAAAAGAACAATACTTCAAATCATTCAAATAGAGTAGGTGCTACATTAGGAATGATTCCGTAAATAGTATGAACTAGAAAGAATCATCAAGCTTCTCTAATGTTAAAACAGCTAAAACAAATGGACTCAACTTTACCAAATCCAAATCTTGAAAATGAATGTCTTTTTTGTTTCGATCTTGTGCTACTAACTTCAATTGTTTTAAAATATTAGTAACTTGAGTAGTTAAATAGAAACGTTGACTTTAAATGTTCATTGGAGTCTTATTCATACGAAGAGCTTTGGAAGTTTTAGTTTTTATTTTTAATCTTCATGTTTGTGCAGTGTTTATTCCCATTCCTCATGAGGACGTATTAGTTTCTTCACTAGCAAAGAAAGTTACAACGCGAGTATGCATTTTATGATTTTGGTTTAGTTAAAGGACAATTTTATTTTAATTCCTCATCATGTTAGGTTCCTCCACATTTTATGGGTGTGAATTGAAATTTCATTAAATAAAGGACCATAATGTACGGTTACAAAACTCATGATTCTCCAGGGTTTGTGATATTCAGCTTTCTCATCAACTTTGAATTCCTCTTATCATGAATATTATTTCATAAAGTACAAAAGGTTACATTCTATGGCAAGAAAACGAAGTTATATTTTAAAATGTATGTCAGAAATGATTTTTATGATTTTTACAACATCTTACGTACAAAAATGGTGTACAAAGTTTGAAGAGGCTACTAATGGCTTACGCGAGAGATCAAAGACAGGATAAAAATGTTGGGATTCTACAGTGGGTGCGTAGCAAGGGCTAGGTTCCTTGCTTGTACAGAATCTTTTCTCGTGCAGCAACCTAGCAAACAGATCAGCAGATGGACTTTGGAAACTGAATGTGACAGCGGAAGAAATCTTGCTTGATTCCAAAGTACAAGTATGGTACATGAAAAATAGAGCCTAACAGAGGCTACACATGAGCTCCACCACTGCTCCTGGCCCACGTAAGGGGCAACGCCTTGCTAGGCCGTTAAGGCCGTCGACGCAAGAAGTCTTGGCCCAACACCATCTTTCAGGTAGGTTGGCCTCCAGGTAGTGAGGGCTTCCTCCTTCCCAGGCTGGTAGAGCTTTGCCAGGCTTACAGGGGTCTCCAGGGCAGACTCCAGGAGTTCCTTGGTCTGAGGCGCTTCCAGATGCAAAGTGCTGCAAGGTCGTGACATGAAAGATGAGTCCTGCTGAGATACATGAGCTCCACCACTGCTCCTGGCCCATGCAAGGGGCAACGCCTTGCTAGGCCGTTAAGGCCGTCGACGGAAGGGGTCTTTGCCCAGCACCGTCTTCCAGGTAGGCTGGCCTCTTGGTAGTCAGGGCTTCCTTCCTCCCAGGCTGGTAGAGCTTTGCCAGGCTAACAGGGGTCTCCAGGGCAAACTACAGCAGAACCTCGACCCAGGCTGGCAGGCAGAGCCAGGTTTATAGGGGCCTTAGAGGGATCTTCAGTATTGACCTCCACCCAGGCTGGCAGGCAGAGCCAGGCTTACAAGGACCTTGGAGGGTGGAGAGATTGACTAGTGTTAGAATATGAAGCTGATCCACCAGAGATCAGCCACTGAAGATATTTTGAGTGTGCCAGGGCCGCCACCTTTTATACTTGCGGCCTTGGCAAGTTGACTACCTTGGTGGTGGTTGGAGAAGCTTCCTTTGGTGCACGGTGAAATTGCACCGTAACCGTGGTTCTTGCACCACAGTTGACCACGTGGCTTTGTAGGTGCAAGCTCTCACCATGTCCGTGATCCTGAGATCCTGTGGCTTCTCGTAGATCAGTAAGAGCCGTTGATCACCGTAGTCGGAATGCTTGCATCTCAACGATCCGTTCAGATGAACATGAACTGTTGATGTCTAAAACCTCTGGGTTGAGGAAACTTCCTCCGTACGGAAGCTTCCTCTTTGTGGAAGCTTCCTCTCCACCTTGGTTGTCCGCTGGCTTAAACCTGAGCCATAAGGAAGCTTCCTATCCAAGGAAGCTTCACCAGGTTGCATCGTGCAACTTCTCCGTAAGCTGCTTCTGACGGAGGCTTTGCTGCTGCTCCGTTGATGCTACCACATGATCACATGTGGTCCGTGCATTGCCGTCACCGTGAAGCTTGCTCCAAAGATGTACCAAACATCTAAATGAATGAATGAAAGAAATGTGTGAGTCGCTTCTTTGAACATAATGTTTTCATGTAAGCATATTGAAGCTCCTTTTCATGGAGTTTTTAACATTTGAATTGTATTTCCTTCTTAAAAACAATATTCGAGACAAAACATTAAAAAGTTTCATGAATCTAGTTTTAAGCTTTTTGATCTGGAAAAACCTCATTGAACCATGTTTTGAAGATTTCTAAATAACTTACGTACATTTGAAAGTAAAAGGCAACTTTTGCTTTTGATCCTTCACATGCATGACCAAATCCTCACCACTAATTGTATATCTAAATGTCTAAAATATTCCATGATCATTAAATGCTTGTCATTTGATTAAACAAATATCATGACTTAATGTGTGGAACTAATTTCATGCATCTCTCATACGATAGTTTTGGTTTGAATTAAAAAAGGAGAAAATGAGATGGCTTGTAATAAGACTTACACACCATTGTCTATTTATTTTACTATGTGTGGAGTCTTACCTTCTCCTTATCGAGGAAGAGTAGGCCTTTTTCAAGCTTTGAACCAAAGGAGACAACGAACTTACTAGAAAAATTACATGAGAAATCATCTAGAAATGATGTATAGAGAAATCATCTATCTACGTGTAACTGTATTATGCCATATACCTTGAATTCGTCCAAGAATTTGGAATGGCAAATGGAATGAATGGAAGGAAAAAGACCACCAAGTATCTGATGTCATGATGAATGGGCCAATAACTCCATCTATTTGCTACATTTGGTAATATAGCGTAGGAGTTAAATACCCATGGTTGACATGGTGGCCATGTCCATTCCCGTTTTAGACGAATGTAACTAGAGTGGTGCCACATTCTATGAAAAGGCCTTTGCGTGTTAGGCAGCAAATCCGTTCCATTGAGTGTTGATGACCTTTAAGTACCCAAAATTTGGCTTAATGGAGCAAGGATTTGTGTATTAACCACAACACGATGCCTTTTCTAAAATGATATCCATCATTATAGACCTTCATGCTTACACATGGAATACATGCAAAAAAAATGTTAAAGAAAACTAGAAGCAAATTAAATTGTTTAAAAGCACCATCTTGCTTGACTTGATTGGTAGATGACATTTTTACGGATGAATTATCTGCCATGTCATATGAATTTGAACAAGTTATCAAGTAACAATTGTTCTTGATCATAAGGTAATGGCATAAGATTTTGAGGCTTGAATGAAGATTGATAGAAGAAGTGGATGAAATTTACTTTCAACATGCTGAGGGTATTTGTTTGTGAAGGACCCATTGATGTGACACTTTTTTTTAACAACAAACGTTTTTACACAAATTTTGTATTGTACATGTACCCTGATTTTAATGTGGAACAGTGATGAAATGTTCTCAAAAGGGAGAGATTACAGACGGTTTGGCTAAATTTGTCGTTTTCATACTTTTTTGTTTTTTACTTGTAATGCACGGGGAGGATGGAAAATGCAAAAAACATTGATTGGGATCAGACCACCATGTTTCCTTTGTTGAAATGCACTACATTGAGGATTCATTTATGAGTTACAAAACATATTTACCTTTGAATAACTGTTTTCACCATCTTTAAGATTGAAACAATACTGTTTTCTTTACATTATTAGTGATACTTCAATACATTGAATTCATGGAAGTAGCAACACTAGCTAATTTTTTCACTCTTTTTCCCCTTCAAACCCTTCTTATGACGTTCTAACATCATTTCTTGCTCAAAGTGAAATGCTTCATTCTATCATATCAAGTTGGCCAAGGCTCCAATTCCCTCTTGAAATTATACAACTTCTACTAATGATCCGGAAAACCTTCTCCACCATGTGTGGAACCTGTCGTTTTGGAAACATTCATGTGAAAAACGTTTCATGCATTGAGATGGACCATATTAGGCACATTTTGTACAGTTAGTTATTGGCAAAGTACGTTTGAATTTTTCTAAGATAACGTTGGTTTCATTTATGTCTTTGTGGAAATGACTTATATTTTGTTAGATTCAATTACTTGAGTGAAGACCAATGTGATCAATTACGTCTTCATGAATCATAAGAAAATCCAATTTTGACATCTGAAATGTATGTTTTCATGTTATAAATACTAAATCATTCAATTCATGGATTATTAGGGCACTCAAATGATTGAGAACAATTGAATACCTTAATCCCTACTAGAAATCCATTAATGAATAACCAGTTTAGAACATGACCTCATGGAAAATGAAAGCCTTCAATCCTTTTCAAGTATTTTTTTTGTGGTGAAGAACTCTTGACACATATCTAATCAATGACTTCTTGTCGTTACTATATTCGTTTTTGTCAAGTAGCTTCTTATAGATTAAGATTTTTCCCTCCGTTTTAGACATAGGCCATATATGTATCTTCACCTTCTTTTGTTACTCTTAGTGAGTTGCGCTACGTACGACCTTCTCGACCCCCTTAAGTGAGTTTTTTTAACTAGGAGGCAAAATGAACTTTGGGGCTGCCTTGAGAATCTTCTTGAGGGGACTCATTGAATTTTTTTGAATTGTTAGAGATTGACTTTATTTTCGTAGATATAACCTCCATCCTATTTGTGAATGAAATGGAGGGAGAAAACTATGTTGTGGCACCTTCATAAGGACATAAAGATACGTTTTTTCTCGTAAATTGTTTTTTGAAATGTGAATTTCATGATAGATTTGTGTCCAATAATTAGGCGTTTCATCATCTTCTAAATTTGAGGATACCCATTGCTTGTTCTGACCCTTGAGATTGAAGGTGATCTTAAATTTATGGTTTGACCTTGTTCTTTAAGTGGAATGATAGTAGAATTTGAACGCTGAACTCTTTTGTCAATCCTTTCATCCCTTAAGTTATTTTGTAATAATCTAGGTAGTTTTGAAAGCACCCACAATTCAAATTTGAAAGTCATGTCGGGTCACGTAAGTGTTAATTTAGAGAGATAGTTTCACTAAGTAGATTATGCTTACAATGCTCTACTTGATTTCGTTATCACGAGGCATTTTAGAATTGAATTGTGTATAATATCGTTTTATGGGATCTCCAAATCATGCTTAAAATGGTTGGAACTCTTAGAGGAAATCATAAAAAAGGAAATGAGCTACATGAATGAGAAGGCATTGAAGATGATTACCTTTTGAATTAGGTACAATATGACCTAAAATTTAAGTCTTGGCGTGTTGTATATGTTTAAGAGCTTCAAAATCTTATGTAACAAAATGTGTAGTGTCTACAATGTATGTTTGTATCATGTGGTGTCGTCTTAAGGTATGTATGCAATTTTATAGTTGAGATGTGAATATTTGTTTCTAATATGATGAACTTTATATTTTTTAAAAACTTAAATTTTCATTTATTATTTTTTATAATCCATTTTTTCTCTTTCACAAAGGACTTTGATGACAAGTGTCACAGTGAGTGTTTGGTTTTATAATTGAGGTGCCACCTATGCATATTGTTAGCTATTCAATTTCAAATAATATCATTTTTCATGAAAATTTGTCTTACGGAATGTGATGTAATAAATTTGAGGATGATTAAGCTGAGGCAATGTGAAAGTGAGACCTTCTTGTGATAAGGCTTCTCCAAAATAAGCAATAATCATGTTGGTGCCTGAAGTAGATAATCAAGTTGGTGCGTAGAGGAATATTCAATTTATGTAAAATTTCAACTCTCACAAGGCATGCTTTTTGCATAATGGCTGGAAGTTAGATTTGTTTTGTTTGCTGAAATTGTTTACACTGGTTCCTTTCATGACCACTGGACCTGATAGGGAGAGATTCATTACTTCTTTCTTTGGATATTTTGAAGAAACGTTACCGACAGAAAAGCAGGTGTCCATTTGTTTCAAAGATGTACACGGCTAGATCTACCGTCGCCGTTTCCGTCAGCGGAGCACGGCTGCCCTGCGGCATGGAAGTGAGCGCGCGACGCAAACCCTCTGCGATGTGAAACGAGAAAAAGATCTTGCAAACGCCATCGCACGACATGAGATCTTTTCCTTGGCGGTGCACTGCTCAGGCGTCAAAAATGAAAAAAGGGAAGGGGTTGCTCTCCCGCCGCAACGACAAAACGACAAGGGAAAAGTAAGCCCAAACCAGCAAGCGGCCGGAGTAGGCGACGTTGTCGGATTCAGCAGTCTGCGGAAGAGTGGGAAGTCGGGCACTGATTGGCGCAAGCCAGCCGAGCGACGGCTGCCACTGAAACTGTCGCTCCGCTCCACACTAGCTCGCGCCACAGATGGCGGCGTCCTGCTTGCGCACGCTCAAGCAGTGTCGATTTTTTGTCGCACGTGGCGTCTTTAATGAAGCCGGACGAAGTGCCAGGGCGAAGCTGGTTCTGCTCTCCTCTTCTCGCAGATGGGCTCGACTGCTGCGGCAGCACCTCGACCGCCAGCAGCAAACAGCAGAGGCTAGCGCCAGCAGTCGCAGGAGCAGTGGTCCGCCCGCTGTCCACTGCCGATGCCGGTTGGCGCGCAGAGGTCGGCTGCCGCGAGGCGATGTCGCGGTGGAATGGAATCTATCAACCACAGGCGGATGCCTTCGATTCTTTCATTCGTGCTATCCCTTTCGCCTCGCTCATTCTCGCAAAGGACGTTCTCCCTTTCTGCTCTACCTCGCCCTTGGTGTACGATCGTAACTTCTGCCTTAGTTCCGTTCACCTTCACGGAGCCCCGTTCGCGAACGCACACAATCCGCGCCACCAACGGCTTCTTTCAAGAGCACCCAACAAGCGAACCTTGAAACAGAAAAGAGCAGAGCAATCTTCCCGCTAGCAATCCTTCGCTACCACGCCCGAGCGACTGTTGGAACGTCTGCTGTCGAGTCGCTCTTCATCCATCGGAACAATTGCGTTTGTTTCCCCCTCGCGAGTTTCGGCAATTCGGCGACAACGCTGCGCCGAGTATCTCTACCTCTCCCTCCCCAACCTCTCCTCACAAATTCATACCCCACTTCGTCCGCCGCTCTGCCGCCTTTTCCCCCACTCTTCTGCCCTCCCCTCTCCGCCGCTCTCGCGCTCTGCCGTTCATTGAGATCTTTTTGTCTCAGCGGCAGAACCTCACTCCTCGTCTGTCCACCGTAGAAATCTGCGGGCTGTGGAACCTTCCAAGAAACGAAGAAAAGAGCAAAGACGAACAGCTGGCCAGGCGGCTGAGCAAAGACCCCGCAAAGACCGATTCCTTCCAAAGTTGGCTGCTTCGAAACCCGAAACCTTCCAAGAATAAGAAGAATCCCTGCCGGCGGAGAGAAGGGCCTTTTCCGTCTGCTACATTTGATGACGCCGCCTTTCGTCGCGGAGGCTAGCCGTGCCCCTGCGCCCCTGCAGGTGAGATTATGTGAGCTGTGATTTTGGGCTCGGTTCTGTTCTGTTCGGTTCGGTTTGGCTTGGTTTCCCTTTTCACTCCCTTCCTCCCTCCCACCCTTCCTCCCTCCCTCCCTCCCTCCCTCCCTCCCTCCCTCCCTCCC
>SZWC01003022.1:103349-115521 GCA_023375785.1 Penium margaritaceum
CTCTCTCTCTCTCCTGGGCTGATGTCCCGGTGTCCCAGACAGAGAGACCAAGGCATCGCGGATCTGTCGCAGCGTAGCTGACTGCTCATCCTGGCGCTGGCGGAGTGACGACTGCTCCACCAGCAGGAAGTCAATCGCCTTTGAGCGTGGGCTGCGGCCCCCGCTCGTGACGGTGTCCTCCAGCTCCTTGCCCTTGGAGCTGCTCGGCTCCATGCTGAGGCGGTGCGAAAGTCGTCCGAACGCAGAACCGTCAGCGTTTCTCGCCGATTTAGGACGGTGGCAAAAGTCGACCTTCTGACCAAAAAATCGGCTAAGTGCTGAAAATTTAAAAATTTAAATTTTCACCACTAAAAATTGAAGGTTGTCCAAATGAAGCGAAATTTGGACCACAGAGGCGTCTGAGGATGCTGAAGACAATGGTGAAATTTTCGTCTTCAAAAAATGGGGAAAAAGGCCAAAACGATCTGATTTTGTGCCCAGGCTGAAAAAATGAAAAATTCAAATCAGTGATGCGGAACGGTGAATGCTGGAGGCTACAGAGCTCCAAATGAGGCGAGGAAGGGCGCGATGGAAAGCTTGAGATCTAAGCTTTCCAACGAGCCATAGCGCGCAACGTTTGGTGGCTATTTGAGTCCGGCACAGGCGGGTGAAGAGAGGATGGCGGCTGACGCGATTTGCATCTGCGGCTCCTCCACGTCCGTGTGGCTTCCAGGAAGCTGCACGGCTGGAGTCAGCACCTACAAAAAGTACTGGTGCCTCTGGTGCCTGAGTGGCCACGGCCGCCGCTGCTGCTGTTGCTCGCTGATGGTGCTGTTGCTGGCCCGGTTTGCGGCTCAAAGTCGCCACACGGGCGGCCTCGGACCGGCTGCTGCTGCGCGCAAGGGCTCCAACGGCCTCAAGCCGTTGTGGCACGCTGCAGCTGCAGCACGAACCTGCCGTTGCAGTTTCTGACGCATCAGGATGATGGCATATGCGTCACTGCGTGCTCTTGTCGCTTCAAGCGACTCAGGGTGGTGATGGGTCCAACCGGGACCTGCTGCTGCTGCTGTGGGCTGCTGCCACTGCTGCTGCTTACTGCTGCTGCAGCTGCTGCGTCTCTGCTGCGCAGAGACGCAGCAGAGACGCGTCTGCTGCGTCTGCTGCGCAGCACGACGAGCACTGGCTCGCCTGCTCTGATACCATGAGAAGATTCCAGGAAGCTTCCTAGCCTTTCTGCTTGCTAGCCTGACAGCACGGGTCTGGCTGGTTGACACACAGGTCATGCAAGGGACAGCAAGGGTAGGGAGAGACACGTGCACTTGTATCTCAAGCTTCAACTGAAGTAAATGCAGAGAGGAATAACAAATGACAGGTCCACAGCATGAATAGCCGCCGTGGCTCACGGCGGGTGGCGCACACGGCGGTGCCTGTCAAACCTGAACCGGCCCAAAACCACTGTTTTGGCCATAATTCTGCGCACAAGCGTCCAAATGGAGCGCTGTCTGATCCTACGGATGCACAACGAAAAGACAGACACAACGACTGGTCACACGCCTACGTTCGGGAACAGCCGGAGAGTGTAAGAAAACAAACATGTAAATCAGCCTGGCAGGGCTGTCCACCGAGAAAATCCTGAAGACCTCCAAACGTAGTCCGTGGGCTGTGGGAGCCCTCTGGTACACTGGGTAGGCTGCCAGGCTGCCTCCAGCGGGTGGAGCATCACCTCAGGGAACTCTGTCTCCAGCTGGGTCCGCCTCAAGGATCTGCACGAGCATGGACACGGCCGAGTGGTCACAACCAACTGGACAACTGTGTATGACTGACAACATCACAACACCGGGGCGTCATCTGGTGGTGGACTACCCGCTCGGAGCTGATCGACGGTCGTCCGAGAGTCCTGGATGTTGTCTGGGACCTTCTGCAGTTTTTTTGCAGCTTGTAGGTTTTCATCGGTGGACTGGCCGTGGGCTCGATTTGCATGTTTTTGCATTGTGTGTCCACTGTTTGTTGCCGGATGCATGCATGTGACAAGTCGTAGCGTCCGGCTTGAGATTCTGCACGTGTAGGTTCACACGACGTAGCGTTCTGACTTGTCTACGCTGAGTTACGGCCAAAACAGTGGTTTTGAGCCGGTTTGAGGACATATCTTGCACTGCCGTGTGCGGCACCCGCCACGCGCCGCGGCAGGCACTTATGCCATGGACTTTTCATTTGTCATTTCTCTCTGGGAATGCTATTGAAGCATCCTGGCACTTTACCTTGTGTCGCCAAGCCAGACCCTTGCCGTTGTGTGCACGACTTGTGACTGTCGTCATCGTCTGACCAGGCACTGGCGCCTAGTCAGCGGCAATATCGCTAGGAAGCTTCCACGCATATTCTTATGGTATCAGAGCAGCGAGACCTCTCTCGCTGAGCTGCGCCGTAGAGACGCAGCAACGGCAGCAGTAGTGAGAGACACCGACACCACCGTATCCTGGGATTTGTTGGAGTCGTTTTCAGTAACGACATCATCACGCAGTTCCCACCACCTCATCGGGTGAGCTGCGGCATTTACTAGCTCCAACAGCCAAGTCGAGCAGCAGCAACAGCATTAATACCGGGTGGCAGCTGCAGTCGTATCTAGCTGCCAGCCTGTACACCAAAAAAAAAAAAAGCAAGAAGTAGATGTTGCACGCAAGGCATGCATAGGGTTACATTGTAACCGAGCAAAAGCATTCAGATTAGCATCTCTTAAGAGGCTAAATAACTGCTCGCAATCCGGACCATATAATGGAAGGTTTGTCGCGAGACTTTACCTCGTCCGTGGAAGCGAGAAATGGTTTTAAATGGACTGCCAAACTGTTACCCACACTTGTTCAAACTACTTTTTTTTTGTTCGCCCATGCGTGCTCTAAAACATTGCGCATGGTTTGGGCAAACTCTTCCTAAATCACCTCAAGCTATGCTGGATTTATTCCAGCTTGTGTGGATGTAAAGGCTAAAAAAACACAACCAAAAATTGAACGAATGTGCTTGACGATATAGTACTATATATAGCAATTCACCAACATGTTGCAGTTTCTACAAAGGCATTTCTTCTTGTTTTTTTATGAATGTGGTTTTATCTTATGATAAATTTATTTTAATGAGATTAATTTCTTCTTGTATTGTGAACATACTAGTTTCACACGTTTATGATGAACTTCACAAAAAACCCTCAGTTTAACAAACTTGGATGAACTTTGAATGTTTCATTATGTTATGACGTAATTATAGGCAGAATGTAATATGTTTACCTTCTCTTATGACGGTGGTTGAATTTCTTTTCTTTCAATTGCATTTCGACTCTGTTTGAAACCGGGTTCACGAGCCTCAATAGTTTACCATGACGACCATTTATGTGAAACAGGACAGGGCGAGGCCAAGGTTGGACCGAACCCAACGTATAGTCTTTACCCTTTTGTCATGGCGTTGAACTGGTCATTCCGTACTATCCAGGGTTTGTCCGGACATCTAAGTCGATGTCCGTGATTTTTTTTATTCTGGGCCGACCCAGGCCTGGCGTCCGCGAACGTGGGGGGGCATACAGTCCGACAAATTCTTGCACCCTGATTGGTGGATGTGTCAGAAAAATGGCCGATCCACCAATCATGACTTTCTTGCGGCACAAACACACAAAAGTAAGAAAACTAAGGGTTACTATGTAATCCACAAAGGGAAGTAGCTCGCAACAGTAGCCCGCAACAACTTGTAGCGCAAAGCAACGGTTGCGACTAGCATCAGCGCGTAGCGGAAGCAGCAGCGAGCAGCGGCAGTGGCAGCTAGCAGCTCCAACAGGCAGCGAGCAGCAACAGCCGCGGGCAACAGCAACAACGCGTCGATTGCAGCAGCAATATTGCAGTAGAAGGAGCAGCATTGTAATAGCAACAGTAGTAGCCGCAGTAGCAGCGGTGTTGCGCAGCAACAACCACGGTTGCCGTGCTGCGTAGCAATGCTGTCAGTTCGACTGTGCAGCTTTGCTACGCAGCCACGCAGCGTTGATACATAGCTGCACACATTGTGCACAGTTGCGTAGCCGCGGAAGTGGTTGACGAGGCCCCCCTTTTTTTTTATTGAGGAGTCCGCATGCCTCCCACTGAAGAAAAAAAAAATGCTGGCGTAACATACGCCAACATTTTTTTCGCTAGCGTAAAAAATGCTGACATCATCGTCGACTGTGCTGATGTTACCAATATTGGAGTAAAAAATCATTTGTTCAAAATGTTTCAAATCTTCGAGAAACACTATCGGTTTCTTGTTCGGAGCATTGTTTACGTTCGACCCCATATTGAGCGCTGACATGGCTCCAACCGGTGACAAGGACAAAGGACCACCTGATCCCTCCTCCTCCTCAGGGGTCCTAAGCCCATGCTTGCAGGCTATTGAGGACCTGCGGAGTCAGCAAGATGAGATACGTCGCCTATAGCAGCAGCAGACCGATGCCATCCGCATGCTCAATGATCTTGTTCTGAGTCAATCCATGGCCCCATAGCAGACCTCCGGGGGGGTCGGCGGTGTCACACCTTCTGCACAACAGTCAACATCCACACCGAGGAGAGCGGCAGGAGAGGACCTGCGACTTCCTGATCCTTTGGAGGAGGACCTTGACATGCCAGGCATGGAGGATGACACTCCCGAGAGGGAGATTTTCTTATTTCAGGAGTGTCTCCCTCAGCTGCAGACGCGTTCCAATCCCTTGTTCTTGGAGATCCGATCCTCGCGTGAGCCCTACCTCGGTGACTTTCCTCGTCCAGGTGTCTTCCCCATCCCTCATCTTTCCCAGCCTATGGTTGCTCTCCCTACGGAGCGGCAACCTAAGGACTTTGAGACACCGCCCCTACGATATATCAGCGAGGACGGCTTTGACTGCTCGGAGACTCTTTTCCTGGTCTAGGCCACTTGATAGGGGGTTTAGCCCAACTACCGGAGTTTGTAGCAGATGATGGACCGTGCTCAGGTGCTGACAGAAGCTTGAGCGATGCGCGGACTCCTTTACGCTATGCCACGCGAGACTGTCATGGATTTTTGTCCTTTCCTTGGAGAGGCCGGCACAAGCGTGGGTATTGACCCACATCGGGGCTGGGAGCTGGCATTGTCCCTACTTGCTGTAGAGACGCACGCCACCCGCGCGACTCACATCCGCACCTTCCATTTCGTTTGTCAGGGACTTGTCGAGCCCGTAGACGATTACTGGCGGTGGGCCATGCGCATCTACACGTGCCTTGGGATCTCAGGAGGTATACAACTATGGGCGCTTTGCATGATCATGATCAGAGTCCGTCTTGAGCATGCAGGCATCTTCTCGAGGTACAGTGACGCCGTGCTCGAGCCCTTCTCCACCTCCCTTCAGCTTCTTCCTTGGGCACACCAGCCTTTCCTCCAGGTGAATTTTGCCCGTGAGGCAGCCGTTGCCCATCAGGAGAGTTCACTTGCTACACCAGTGATTGCGTCACCAGCGACACCTCTCTCGCAGTTCCCTTCTCCATCCCCTGGCATGCCCTCCACGTCACCTTCCATCCTGGCTACCCCGACACAGACGCAGGGTGTGGCGAGAGGAGCATAGGGGAAGAAGGGAAAAGATAAGCGTGGCTCGGACCAGCAGGAGTCACAGCACCAGTAGTCATCAGACGGTAGTAGTGGACTAACTGTTCACTTCTGCAACTGGAGGCGCTCATCGCTACACCGAGTGCCAGCAGCCTCTTGACTAGGCGCGGATCACTCGCGGTTTTCAGGCTGGACACACACAACAGTCTGCATCGAGCAGCATAACTTCTGGTTGCGTGGAAGCCACGACCGCAACAGTCTTCGCTTCCTCACCAGCGAGCACCTGAGACCCAGACCCCAGTGACCACACCATCACCAAGCTCTGTCAGCTCCTGGCGCTTCGCTCTCAGGGAGGTGCGAGTGTGTCGTCACAGCCGGGTGGTTCACAAACTGTTTGTTCGTCTGTTCTCGTATCTCGTGATGACTCGTGTGTGTGTGTGTGTGTGTGTGTGTGTGTGTGTGTGTGTGTGTGTGTGTGTGTGTGTGTGTGTGTGTATCTCATGTGCACAGCAGGCATGTGATGATGATGGACCTGACAGTACAGATTGGATTTCTGAGTCTCACCTGTGTGCCCTTCGTCGTTCTCCCTCCTCTGTTGCCGAGCGCCCGTCTGCAACCAAGTGTTCTATTGCCCATTGNCGTGTGTGTGTGTGTGTGTGTGTGTGTGTGTGTATCTCATGTGCACAGCAGGCATGTGATGATGATGGACCTGACAGTACAGATTGGATTTCTGAGTCTCACCTGTGTGCCCTTCGTCGTTCTCCCTCCTCTGTTGCCGAGCGCCCGTCTGCAACCAAGTGTTCTATTGCCCATTGCACAGTGACGTCCTCCAGTCGTGTTGCGGGTGGTATTTGGATCATCAATTCCGGTGCCACTCACCACATGACCTGTCGTCGTAGTGACTTTGTTGTCCTCGGTCCCATGGCGTCTGTTCGTTCCGTTCGCACAAGCTTTGGTCAGTCCTTGCCAGTTTAGGGTGTTGGGGTTGTGTGCTTCGATGGTCCGTCTGGCCCCTTGTATCTTTCCGACGTACGTTTTGTGCCTGACCGTGAGCTCAACTTGCTCTCTGTGCATGTCTGCACTCTGATGGGACTCTCTCTAGAGCACACTAGGGACTCTACGATAGTGACTGCTCTTGACACTCGCACTACTGTTCTTTGTGCCTCTGTTGTAGATTATCTGTATCGTGTTCCTTAGACCTCTTCTTCTCTTCGCTCCCCTTCCCCTCCTGCTTGTGTGTTTGTCACTGGTGTCTTGTCTGTTGAGCACCAGCGCCTGCTACATTGATGTCTATGTCATGTGGGCTACGACACTCTATCAAAGCTCATTAGGACACAGCTCACACTCGGTCTTGACGCGGCATCTTTCGAGAAGCCGCCCAAGACCGATTTTCTGTTCTGCGCTCAGGGTAAGATGCATCGCTGTACCCACCCTGACTCCTATTCTTGAGCCCTTCATCCTATCGAGCTGGTCCATTAGGACCTTCTCGGTCCTCTCCTTGTCGAGTCTTTGTCCGATCGGGGCCGATACGTCCTGACCCTGACCGATGACTTCACCCGGATGCGGTGTGTCTACATCCTGCGCTAGAAGAGTCATGCCGCTCTAGCGGTTTGTCTCTGGCTAGTGATGGCTGAGCTTCAGTCTCGCCATTCGCTGCATACCTTCTGCTCGGACCGCGGGAGAAAGTTTCTTGGCAAGATGGAGAGGTTCTTTGCCGAGCGCGGGGTTTTTCACTAGTTCTCTGCTCCTGGCACTCCTCTGTAGAAGGGTGTTTCTGAGCGCTGGAACCGTACCATGGAGGATGCGGTTCCTGCTATGCGGTCTGAGTGCGGTCTCCCGAAATCCTTCGCCTTTGAAGGATTCGCCTGCATGACGTGGGTCTGGAACCGCCTCCCGCACAGTCCTCTTCCGGACCACGTTACACCATAGGTGCTCTGGTTTGGCCAGTGTGCCGATTTGCGTACTGCTGGTGTGTGGGGTTCAGTGGCTTCTGTGTGGTACACCGAGGATCAACATGGGTCCAAGGTCTCTCCGTCAGATCGCTTGTGTGCCTTCGTTGGCATCTCCCCGCGGTCGAAGGCCTGGCATTTCTGGGATCCCGCCCGGCGTCGCATTGCTGATTCCTGCGACACACTCTTCTTTGTTTCTCTCATCTATCGCGACCTGACCTCGATTGTATCAATGCTTGTCACACACGTTCTTATGTGTGAGGTTTCTTGACGGATGGGGGAGTCTGAGCCTACGAGCACCTCTCATCTGGCTTATGTGTCCGTTCGAGCCCCCTCCACTGAGCCTTCTTGGTGTCTGGCTCTTAATGACCCGGCGATCATCGCTGTCGGCCTAGAGACCTCTCCCGTCCAGCCTGTCTCCTCTCCTGCACCCTCGTGCCCCACAGACACCCATGATGATGCCCCTCTGTCCAACGGTACTCCTGTCTCCATGGGTGGTCCGACTGCCACACCCACACCTGGGTCTACCATCGGTTCACCAGCCTCTCCTCCCACTGCATCACCTGCCCTTGTGCCTCAGTCCTCATCGGATGTGGTCGTGCCTGTCTCTGAGCCTGCGGTCAGTCTTTCGAGCCCAGGCTACTTGCGTGAGCCTTGTGGCCGTCTTCGACCGTTCGGCTCCTGAGCCCAGCAAGTGTCAGGTCCCGCAGCGAGGCGCTCCAGTCGTAGCGTTACGAGTGACGATCCTGGCGCAAAGGCCCTCGGCCTGAGTGTCTATAGAGATCACACAAAGGTACATCAAGTGTGTCCTGTAGGGCACGATTTGGTCACTCACAAGTTTTGCACTGCTTATGATGCAGCAGCTGACCTTGTGGTCGTCAGGCCCATTCCTGAGCCGTGTGTACTCACCACTCACAGCTCTCCCTCTTTGGTGCCTGATCCGGGCACGCTCAGGGACGTCCTCTCATCAGAGGATGCCAACGCATGGTGTACTGCCTGTGAGGATGAGCTTTGTGCCATCCAAGAGCACAGAGTTTACGAGGTAGTTGACCTTCCACCTTGGAGGATGGCGATTCGGATCAAGTGGGTCTTTTGCAAGAAGGTGAAGTCGGATGGCTCACTGGAACGCCAGAAGGCTTGCTTGGTTGTCTAGGGGTACTCTCAAATTGAGGGAGTTGATTACACTAACACCTTTGTCCCTATCGGTCGTATGACCTCAGCTCGCACTCTATTTGGTGTGGTGGATCAGCATAACTGGGAAGTGCACCAGATGGATGTGAACAATGCGCTCCTCCATGGCTCTCACAATGAGGAGATTTACGTGGCCCAACCACCGGCTTTGAGAATGGTGACAAGGTTTGGCGCTTGCGCAAGTCCTTGTATGGACTCAAGCAGTCTCGTCAGTGCTAGAACTAGTAGATCACAGGCACTCTAACTCATGCGGGATATGTACAGAGCGAGGGAGATCCCTCCCTCTTCATCCGACAGGCGCCTGAGCGGTTCACTACCATGCTGGTCTATGTGGACAGCCTCCTGATCGCGTCTCCCTCCATGGAGGCCTTGAAGGAGGCCAAGGTGGTCCTCCAGACTGCCTATAGGATGAAGGACCTTGGTCCTGCAGTGGTGTTTCTTGGCATGGAGATCGTACGAGACCGCAAATGCCGCACGCTTATGTTGCATCAGGCCCAATACGCACGAGTTGTGGGGGAGTGCTTCAGTGACCTCCTTGGCGCAGTGCCCACAGTCTCCAAACCTGTCACACCTGATGGGCGGGACATCCTGAAGGTGGACAATCCCACACAATTGGGGGAGACAGTGGATGTGACCTTGTACCTCCACCTCATCGGATCTCTGATGTACCTGGCCACTACCACACGCCCTGATATCGCTTTTGCCGTCAACCTCCTTGCACAGTTTTTGTAGGCTCCACATGCTAGAGCCCTCCAGGCTGCTGTGCGAGTGGTGCGGTATGTGGTTTCCACGCCGTACCTTGGACTCTGCTTTCGCCAGCAGTTCTCGGTGGTTCTTGACGTCTACAGTGATAGCGATTGGGCCTGGAGCCTAGATGGAAGTAGTCGCACTGGTTACGTGTTCCTGCTCGGTGGTACCGCTGTGTCCTGGCACAATGGGAAGCAGGATTGCATTGCACGTAGCTCTTTGGAGGCAGAGTATGTTGCTCTGAGTGCAGGGGCTGCTGAGGTAGTGTGGCAGCACCGCCTGTTCCTTGAGCTGGGTCAGTCCTTGCCCGCCATTGTGCTTCATTATGTAACCAGAGTGCTCTTGCCATTGCGGAGATTTCTAGTGTCTTTCTTGCTTGCACGAAGCACATTGCGGTTGAGCATCACTTTGTGCGTGATCTGGTGGAGCGACACGTGATCTCCGTCATATGGGTTGGCACTGACATGCGGCATGCTGACTTCTTGACGAAGGCACTAGCGCGCAGGAAGTTTCTGGTAGCTATCATTCCATTGGGCTTTGCATCTTGCCTGAGAGTAGTTGAGTTTGAGGTGTCTCTGTGCCTGTGTCATGACTATTTCTGCACTCGTCCTTGCACTCGTTTCAGTGTTGCACATGTATGGACATGCGTACCATCGGGTCATGGGGGAGTTTTGTGATTTGTGATGTTCCTGTTGACCTGTACAGTTTAATGTGACCACTCGGCCGTGTCCTTGCTTATGCACATCCCTGATGCAGACCCAAGTGGCACCGGGGCATCGTCTGGTCATGGACTACCTGCTCGGATCTGATCGACGGTGGCCCCAGAGTCCTGGATGCTGTCTGGGACCTTCTGCATTTTTTTTTGCAGCTTGTAGGAATTTATCGGTGGACTGGTCGTGGGCCCAATTCTCATGTTTTTGCATTGTGTGTCCACCATTTGTTGCCGGATGCATGCATGTGACCGTTCGTAGTGCTCGGCTTGAGATTCTGCACGTGTAGGTTCAGATGGCGTAGCGTTCTGACTTGTCTACGCTGAGTTACAGCCAAAACAGTGGTTTTGGGCTGGTTTTAGGACAGATCTTGCACTGCCGCGTGCGACACCCGCCGTGCGCCGCGGCAGGTACTTATGCCATGGACCTGTCGCTTGTCATTTCTATCTACAAATGCAATTGAAGCATCCTGACACTTTGCTTTGTGTCGCCTAGCCAGACCCTTGCCGTTGTGTGCACGACTTGTGACTGTTGTCACCATCTGACGAGGTACTGACGCCTAGTCAGCGGCAATATCGCTAGGAAGCTTCCACGCATATTATTAGTTATGCACTTCAAGAGCTCGAAGTGCGAAACAGCCTCGGCATCAGGCTTGGTGATAGCTTCCTCGTGAGCCTCGCTCACAGCCTCGGCAGTGAACGAGGGCTGACGAGGAGGCACGCTCGCTGGACTCGAGGCGTTCGTCCAATGGGAAAATTGAACCGGACCTGTCATCGAATTCAAAGTTACGAGCCTACACTTACGATGAAATCAAGGGTACATGGAAATAGTGCAAAAGTTTAAAAATTTCATCAAAATAAACTGTGCAACAAGTCAAAATTCGAAACTTAAGTGTAGTAGGGTAGTTGTTATGAATGTTTCTCTCTACACCTTATGGTGACTTGTTGACTCATGTCCCTGCTAATGCAAACAGCTAACATGGGCGAAGCCATCAAGCTCCCGGTGGTGAAATTGCTGGCCAGAACACGATGACGGTTTGGTGATGTGCTCGGCAGACCCACCACAGCCCAGGGTCACCCTAGCGGCTGCTGTACTGCTTGTGTAAGCTGTCATTGGCCTTTCAGGTATCAGTTGCCCCACCAGCAGCTGCTAGAGTCTTCTTGGTTAACTGGCTGTTGGCCCAGTTTCCATGCTATTGCATGTTTGACCTACATATTGATGTCGGAACATAGCATGCCATGTGGTTGTTGCGTCCAACTTGTGTCTATGCATCTATAGGTTCAAACAACACCTAGTTTTGACGAGTATGTGTAAATTTACGTTCAAAACCGTGAAGTTGGGGCTGAGGGCAAACTGGCCTGCAAGGGGATGCGACCCGCTCGGTGGCCGCGGCAACAACTCGTGGTATGTGCGTGTCAACTGCTCTCCCTCTCTAGAATTGAAGCTTTGATGCTACATCCTCTTGTGATGTGAGCCATCCCCGTCAGTCTGTACAATTTATTGTGACCACTCGGTCGTGTCCATGCTCATGCAGATCCCTGATGTGGACCCAGCTGGCCTCGAAGTATTGACGGGTGGTAACCCCACCCACCAAGAGCTGCCAGACAGCTGCCACGACATCTCGGGTGCTTGCTGGGGTGCTATACAGTTTTCCTAGTAGAGTTTTCTCAGTGCACTGGCTCTTGAGCTCAATTTGCATGTAATTTGTTTTGTGTCAACCAATCGGTGCAGGTTCTATGTATGTGTCAGTCATAGCGTCAATCTCAATGTTATGCATCTCTAGGTTTACACGGTGTTTTATTTGGATGCATGTGCACAGAGTTATGGTAAAAAAATGGTTCTGGGCCGATTATAGGATGAAATGACACTGTCGCATATGTCACCTGCTGTGCGACGCGGCACGTATTTACGTTGTGTGCTTGTCAGTTTTCTATCCTCTCTGCACTAGATTGGATGGCAACACCAACAGGGGTGGTGTGAGTTACCGCCACCGCCATAGCAGTAGGAGCGACAGCAACGAGCTGTTGCAGCCTC
>SZWC01003022.1:116860-132296 GCA_023375785.1 Penium margaritaceum
CTCAATTTCCTCTCCTTCTTCCTCTTTCCAGCCTGCATTAGCTCAGGACGTAGCTCGGGCCACACAGGAGGAGAAGGAAAAAAACACATCAAGGGACACCAGCAACAATAGCTACAGCAAGTAAGCATAGGCAGTGGACGCTCTGTACATTGCTATAGCTACGGCAACACTCATTGATGAATGGATTGCTAGCAGCCGTTGGAACGGAGCCAAATCAGACATGGCCTCCAGGTTGCGCACGCCCAGTGGATGTCTCCCAGCACCACTCCGGCAGTTCGTGTGGTGACCCTGATAGCAGTCGGGCCTTCTCCCATTCCGGGCAGCACCGGAGGAATGGATCCACAGAACTGCAAGATCACGGAGCTTTCATGTGCTGCTAGCACCTCACACTCAGGATGGTGTGAGTGTGTTGTCACAGTTGGGTGGTCTCTAGACATTTTGTTCTACTATGTCCTTTGCCTGTGATGATGCTTGTGGGGGAGCTCAACTGGCTTATGATTATGACGGACCCGATAGTACAGGTTGGCTTTAAAAGTCACAGGTGCGTGCCATTCATTGTTGTCTAGAGTCCTTTGCTGAGATTCCAGCACAGGCAGAGTAATTTTTGGCATATCTTTCTGTGTTGAAGATAGGTTGTGAGCTGAGTGGCACCTGGATCATTGACTCCGGTGCACCCATCATATGACCTGTTGTCGTAGTGATGTCATCGTACTTGGCCCCGTTGAGTCCATTTGCTCATTTTGCACAGTGTCTTGTCAGTCACTGTCTGTCCAGGGCATCAAGGTTATGCGTTTTTATGGTCTTCCAGGCCCCTCGTACATTTCTAATATGCTCTTTGCCCCTGCTCTAGAGCTCAGCATGTTACGTAATACCGCAAGCCATGCCCTGGAGTCGCTGTTTGTGAGGGCGATGGTTCCAGATCCTTGTACAGGGCAAGTTTGCATGCATGTATGGATGTTTCAGAAACTAGAGGACATGCTGGACCAGTTGCAACTTGATTCGCAGAAATTGGATAAAACATTGAGGGAGTTATGATCCGTCTAAGTTGGGAGGTGGTGCTGGCCGTCCGGGTTTGGACAATTGACTTGGAACCGGGCAGAAAATTGATCTGGCGGTCACCAGTTTGACTCCCACCACGCACACCATGGCCGAGGCACCCCTTGGGGGATGCTAGCAGCAATATCCCATGATTCATTGTAGACATGTGCGCTTATGAATGGCAGTCAGGTGCTTCATTGGGGTCCAGGGCGCTTTGGGCGCCTGTCACTCACGCTAGTGCTCTGTCAGGGACAAAATCTCAATGACGCACTCCGAACCACGTATCGGGCGCTAGGGTGGTCAAAATTGCACGCAGTTTGGTTTGCTAGAATGCTTGAGACTAGCACTATAACTTTTCTTGTTTGAAATTTGTCCAAATATCCACTCAAAATTGATCCCCAGTCCTTTGAACTTTGTGTGTTGCTGAATTCCGTCAGAACTCTGCTCACATAGTGTGTGGCGACCAGAAAGCACACACTTCGTCTAAGACTGCTGCACAAAAGAGCTGTGAACCTCAGGAAGTGGTCAGACCATGTTGGAACCAATTTTCCCGTAAAGGGTTATGGGCCCACTGCCCTGACCGGTTCCAAACATTCATGGCTTCCGCTACGGACAGGAGGAACGTCTCGGACAACCTCGCTGTCAACGTCTGACGACTTGGGTAGCAGAAGCGCAACATGGCGCTGAGGACGGAGTGGCAGCTGATCCAGCAATACACGGATGGCCCTGGCTTTGGACTGTGGAGGTCGCACTTTGAGATCCACCTCCCACACAAGGGGCTACTTGACCTGATGAAGGGCACGGAGGTGCTCAACGAGAAGACTGCAACATACGAGGAGAAGCAGGCCTTCGCAAAGAAAAATACCGAGGTAGTTATCCTCCTGGTTTCATCTACTGTCGAGACCTAGTGGGGGTTCTTCCAAGGCTGCACGTTAGTAGCCGAGGCATAGAAAAAGCTCTACACCATCCACCAATTGACTTCGCTCATGAACCGGATCTTCACAATGAAGCGGCTTCTAACGTTGAGGATCTAGGAAGGCGAGGACATCCTTGCCGCCATGCAGCAGATTGATTCGCTTGTCTCGTAATGCAACAATGTGGGGTAGAAGGTTGACTCTCAACTGTAGTTGATGGCCCTCCTCAAGGCTTTGCCTGACAATTGGAGCCCCCTCATTACCGTCCTCGGTGGATGGGCGGAGGACAAGCTCACCTATGGCGCAGTCGCCAAGTACATCCGCAACGAAACCAACGTCGCAAAGGCGGTGAGGCCTCGTCGTCCTTATCGGCCTTTGTCACCAAAACGCATGGTGGCGGCAGCGACGGCAATGGAGGTGGCGGAAAGGGTGGCGGCAAGGAGGGCGTCAAGAAAGGTGCATGCTGCAATTGTGGCAAGGAGAGCCATTGGGCCCGCGAGGGCCCAGAGGAGGCGAAGGCCGACGACAAGGTTTCCAAAGGCAAGAAGGCGCTCCTTAATGACACCAAGAACCATAACCTCAAAGGGGCCAACAGGCGGTGCCTGGATTTCAGCGCTGAGGAGCACGCCCAAGGCGAGAAGGTGGGGTTCATCCGATACACCAAATCTGCCAAGTCTAATGTGGCCGCGAACGACAAAGTCGAGCCGGCGGCCAGCCAAGGAGACATTGAGGTGGAGGTGGAGGTGAACGGTAAGAAGATGTTGCGTGCCATCCGTGAGGTACAACATGTATCCGGCCTGGCTGAAATTCTAAGTGTTCATTGCTTGGAATATAAGTGGTATGAAATACTCTTCCGCACGAAAGGCGCAGTGGTGCGCATGGAGTGCGGCGGCAAAGTCGTGCTAGGGGTAAAGCATGAGGGCGGTCTCTATAGCCTGGAGACAACGGTGATCCTTGCAGCAGCAGATGCAACAGAATTGGAAGAACGCGCCGTCAACTTTGCCAAAGGAGGTGGAGCTGATCTGGAGCTCTGGCACCGGAAGCTTGGGCATTCGTTGTCAACAGTCGTGAAAGAGACGACGAAGCGCGACATGGTCCGTGGCCTTGACATCACCAATGCAATAGACACGGTAGCGGATGTAGCAGTGCACAAAAATTGCAAGCTTTGCATTTTGGACAAGGCGAGGCGCAAGCCGTTCAACGAGAATGTGGGGCAAACCCAGGACCTGCTGGAGATCGTGCACAATGATATGTGCAGACCGTTCAAAACGCCGTCAAAAGGCGGCGTGTGGTACTTTTTCACCTTCGTTGATGACTGCAGCAGAAATCTATACATGTACTTTTTGCAGCAAAAAGGCATGGTGCTGGACCGGCTGAAGGATTACGTCGCTGCTGTGGAGAGGCAAACTGACCGCAAGGTTAGAGCGCTACGCAGCAACAACTGGGGTGAGTATGTGGGCTGCAGTGGGTGACTGAAGGAGCAGGGAATCAAGCGGAAGCACACAACTCCTTACTCGCCACAGTCTAATGGCATGGCAGAACGGGCAAACCAGATGCTGCTGAACATGGTGTGGACGATGCTCGTGGACGCGGGATTTTCCCAGAGCTTCTGGGTAGAAGCAATGCGTACGGCAAGCTACACCATCAACCTGACCCCGACAGCAGTGCTGAAGGGGAAGAGTGGCTCGAAGACGCCACAGGAGGTATGGAGCGGGCGCAAGCCAAGTGTGGTGCATCTAAAGGTCTTTGGGTGTAAGGCTCACGCGATGGTGTAGGCGGCACAGCGGCGCGTCGGGAAACTGGACCCACACGCCAAGCCGTGTCTCTTCCTTGGCTTCGAGAGCACACTCAATGCATACCAGCTCTAGAAGTGAGCAAGGAGGTATTCAGTAGCTGTGACACTGAGTTCGACGAGCAGCGGACCTACAGCAGCAGCAACAATGACATTGGAATGGTGGACTCTCCAAAACAAGGGGAGTGATTCCAGCTCTTCACCCATGAGGAGGAGCCGGTGGACGCCTCCCCAAGCCTAGGGACTCTCACGACCTCAGAGCACCCTAAAAAGAAGGAGGGTGACACCTTGGGAACTTTTGGTGGCTCCCCCAATGTCGCCGGCTCAAGGAGGACGCCGCCAAGGGGCGCAAGACGCGCAAAGAAGACTCAAGAGGAGGCCAAGGAAGACAAGAAGACAGGAAGAAGACAAGAAGTTAGAAGAAGGATTGGAGGAGTTGCTAGGAATTGTGTAATTCCTCTCCCATTCTTTATCCTAGCTTTGTGAGCGGTACTCACAATTCTTGTCAATTCCTTGTATTGTATTTTTCTGTTTTCCTAGGTACAAGTCCTTGCCAATCGCCATGAGTCACGGCTTAGGAAGACTAGTTCCAAAATCCACGCCCTTGTGCCAACATGGTGGCCTAGGAAAGTAGAAATTAAATTTATAATTGCCTCACCGATCGTGAGAGCGTGACTTTAGGAGGCGATTCCTCCTCAAAGTTGTGGGGTGATCCTCACAACGGTCTTCACGTGCTAGTTGCACGAGCAACGAGATGGCAAGTGCCGGACCGTCTAGGACCAACAAGGGCAAGGTGGTGACGTTCTCACCACACATCCTCGGCGGACTCCAAGTTTTGGGAGCCACCGCCCCGAGCACGGTTGCCAACCCAAAGGCAACCGTACCGCCTAAGGCAACCGTGCCGCCTAAGGCAACCGTACCGCCTAAGGCAACCGTGCCGCCTAAGGCAACAGACGCCAACCTCGGCGATACCAAGAAGCGTACGAAGGCCACAAAGGTGCTCGACAAGCACGTCGACATGCACATGGATGACCCCCATGCGACGGACGACGCGATGGAGGAGGATCTTCCGGAGGAGGACCCCCACAAAGAGCACGACGCCGACGGTGGCGAAGGCGACGAGGATCACGACCATCACCATCATCGTGCGGCGATCTTGAGCTGATTTCTCGAGAAGGAAAGGACGCCCGCCACATCGCCTGAAGCTGCCGACGGCAGCGAGACTGCCGAGAGCAGCAAGGGCGCTGAAAGCAGTCACACGGGAAGTTCCCGCGAGAATGAGCCGGACGGCGACGCCGCAAAAGCAATTCGCAATGGCCGTCGTAGGCTTGCGGAGTTTGCTGCTGAGGCGGCAGGCCGACTGAAGATCACCACCGACGGTGGAGATAAGGCACCACTCGGAGGAATGGAGGTGGACCTCCCTTCCTACGATGTGGCCGCGATGGGGCAGGGCAGCGCCCACTCGAGCGTTGTCGCCGACGATAGTCTCCTCCGAAAGGTGGGACTCCTTGGAGGAGTGTACGCAAACCATACCCTCTTGCAATGGGTAAGGGTGCACGGACAACGCGAGGCCCTGGAGGCTATCGTCGATGCTCTGACGACATCAGAGCTCAAGTTCGCGTTCGCCAACCTGCTGGCCCACGTCGGGCAGAGCATCACAGACCTTGACCGTGATCACCAGCTGCAGCGCCTGGCCGCCCATGAGGCAAGCCGCCGATGCAACGACCTCGACAAGGCGTTGTAGAGCATGACCCAGTGCGGATGCATCAGCAAGCGTAGCGTGCCGCAACTGTGGATGCCACTGCCGGTGGCAGCAGCGACTTGCCTACCTCGACGAATTCGGGGTCGGTCATGAACACGTCCTTCCTCCACAGTGTGGAGATCTTCTGGAAGGGCGTGAAGCTGACTGACTGGCTGAACCGCATGGAGCACGAACTACGTGTCCACAAGGCTCCACTCAGCCAGTGGGGCGACCTTGCCACGACGCGGCTTGAAAACAAACTCTTCAAGTTGCTTAAGGAGTGGACTGCGCAGGAACCGCACCTCGAGTGGCAGCCCATGCCGTGGGAGGCTTTCTGCGTGATCATGCGCAAGAAGTGCACCCAACGTGAGGAGGCGCAGCGCGCCTTCCACAAGATCAAGGACTTTAGGAAGCTGGGCAGCTCGCTCGAATCCTACTTGAGTGAGTTCACCACACTCGTGGAGGAAGCCAAAAGCTTCAACGAGGGCGATGGGACTCAGACGTTCAGTTACCCGGAGTGCATGCTGCTAGAGTACTTACGTAATGGTCTCGCCAGCGAGAAGCTGAAGGACAAGACCACCACGACAGCCACTGGCCAAGCATGGACAAGCTGGAGGGCGTTGCGCGACTACATGAGCGAAGTGTATTCGGCGAACCCGAAACACTACTCTGATGCACGGCCGAACGTGCGTGCACAACAGGGTCGCGACATGCACGTGGACGCTGCAGGGGCTGGTGGGTCAGCTGGACAGCGAGGCGGGGCCAAGGGTAAGGAGCCTACAAACCCTCCAGCCAAGAAGGCTGGTGGGCACAAGGGTCCCAACAAGCCGCGAGAATGACGAGCTGTAGGTGGCGCGTGAGCATTGTAACGTAGCCTTCCGCGAAGGGCTCTTCCACAACTGTATGCAGCCGGACCACTTTAGGGCTCAGTGCCCTGAGGCTGCTGGTGGTGGACAAGAGGCCGCGGCACTAGCTGCAGCAGCGGCACCTCGTGGGGATGGTGCAGCAGGAGGCCGCGGACAAGGCCGTGGACAGGGCCACGGTCGCGGCAATGGGCCTGGTCGTGGTAACGGACAGGGCCGTGGGGCGGGTTTTCTCCACCCCTGTGTGACGCCTGTGGGGACCACTCAGGGGTAAAACTGGATCACGAGTGTGAGTTCATGTTTTCAGACGAGGATGTTAAACAATTTGAGTTTTTTACGAGTTCAAATTTCTCTGTTATTTTCTCCCCTCTTATTGAATCTCATTTTTCACTTGTTGATCGACACTTCCCACTAAATCTTGCATCACCAGACGAGATGCAAGACCGAACCTGCTTAGTGGTGGCGACACCAACCAGTGTGCAAGAGTTGTGTAACACAGTGATTGAAGCAAACACCCTCAAAGCAATGAGTTCAATCACGTTCGTAGTACCTTTAGTCGACAATTTCGACCCAGTCAAATGTAAAGACTGGAAGGTGCTAGCCGAATTCACAAGTGCCCACAAGATGTGGACTCAAGTGGGTAAATCATGGGAGTTGCGACACCCGTCGTACAGATACCGTGTTTATCACAAACTCGTCTTACCGTCGTCGAGTCTGTTCTCTTGGAAGAGTGGAGGCAACATGACAATGCAGTTCAAAGGACACCTAGCTGGTGCTCCCGTGAACGTACTTGCTGACACTAGAGGGGACGACTCTTTTGTTAGCCTTGGCTTTACCCGCCAGGTTGGCCTAAAGTACGAGCCATCGAATGGCGCAGTTGTTGTCGGTGACAATCGTACGGTACCCGTGATCGGTACTTGTAAAGCGAAAATTTGTATTCAAAGGTACACACAGAGTGTCACGTTGAAGGTACTCAACCTTCATGACCCGTTTGACGTGGTGCTAGGCGATCCCTGGCTCCGTGACAACAAGGCTCTAATGTGCTTTGAATCAAAGTGTTTGATCCTATGAAAAGGAAAACACCGCTTTACGTTGATTCCGAGTACGAAACTATCACCGACCCGACTCAAAGTGCATGCCAACTTGTTTGCAATGCAGGTCAAGAGACGTATTCGACAAGGTTGTCGATTCTTCTTGGCTCAGCTGTAGAAAGTGGAGGACGAAATGACCAAAGACACGCCACAAGAGATCATATCTCTATTGGCGGAGTTCTCGGATGTGTTCCAAGACCCACCGGCTTGGCTTCCACCAGAAAGATACATGGGCCACACGATTCCGCTGCAACCGGAGGCGACTCCTCCGTTCAGACCCATGTATTGCCTTAGTCCAGCAGAAAGGCGAGAGGCCGAACGCCAAATTAAAGAGTACCTTGCAAAAGGGTGGATCGAGCCCAGTAGCTCACCGTACGGTGCGCCAATCCTTTTTGTGAACAAGAAGGACGGTGGTTTACGCATGTGCGTGGATTACCGGGCGTTGAACAAGCTGACGGTGAAAAATTGATTCCCCTTACCGCGGATTGAGGACCTTTTTGACCAACTCCAAGGCGCAAAAGTATTTTTGTCCTTGGATTTGTCTCAAGGGTACCATCAAATCCGCATCACGGAAGATGATGTGCCCAAAACCGCGTTTCGAACGCACATGGGACACTATCAGTTCCGAGTGTTATGCTTCGGGCTTACAAATGCCCAGGCAACCTTCCAAGGAGAAATAAACCGAACGTTCGCCAAGCAATTCAGACAGTTTGTCTTGGTTTATCTGGATGACATCCTGGTTTTCTCCAAATCAATGGAAAAGTACATAGAACATCTGCGTGAAGTTCTCGCAATTCTTCGGGAACAGAAGTTCTATGCAAAAGTGAGCAAGTGCAAGTTTGCACAAGATGAGCTCGAATACCTTGGACACATCATCGGCAAGGACGGCATCCATGTCGACCCACGAAAGGTCCAAGCCGTTGTGGACTGGCCACGCCCCGAAAATGTTGGGCAGATTCGGTCTTTCCTCGGCCTTGCAAACTACTTTCGATGATTTATGCAAGGGTATTCGACCCTGGTAGCACCGCTAACCAGGCTCACGCAAAAAGACGTGCGTTGGGAATGGACACCTGATTGTGAGAACGCTTTTCTCAAGGTCAAAGAGCTTCTCTCCACGGCGCCCGTCCTAGCACTTCCGGATCCATCGCAACCGTGGGAGGTTCGATGTTATGCGTCGGTAGTAGGACTTGGAGCCGTCCTCATGCAGAACGGTCACCCAGTTGCGTATGAGAGCCGGAAGCTCATTCCCGCGGAAACGCAGTACACGACTAAGGATCAAGAGCTCCTTGCGGTAGTACACGCTTTCAGGATGTGGCGCTGCTACCTCGAGGGTGCTGAAGGGGGTGTGACGGTCGTGACCGACCATAATCCATTGGTGTTTTTCCAAACGCAACCAAACTTGTCAAGACGACAGGCGCGTTGGAGCGAATACATGAGTCGATTCTCGTTCACTTGGGAATATCGGCCAGGACGCATCAATGTGGCCGATCCACTAAACCAACAGCCTGTGGAAATTAAAGCAACCACCGAGGTAAGTGGGTGTTTTATGGCCATTGCAACAGCAACCGTACAACCACCAGCTCCACCTGCACCTCTGCGGCAACCAGCACGAGAGATTATCCATTACAACGGTTTTGTAAACAGGACCCGGATGGGATACTGTGTGGATTCTTGGTTCCAAGACTCTCAAAATCTGGACAAGTACGGCTTGGTGGAGGCCGCAGGAATCTTCTGGCACGGAGAAGAAGTTGTTGTGCCAAACTCAGGAGACCTTCGAGCAAAGGTTATCTCCCAGTTCCACGACCCGCCGGTCGCAGGTCACGTGCGACCCCGAAAGACTGGACAGGCACTCTCGGACCACTATTGGTTGCCAGGGTGGAGTGTCGACGTCCATAAGTATTGCATGACATGCGACCCATGTCTTCGGAATAAGGCTAGTAACAAGAAGCCTGCTGGACTCCTCCAGCAGCTTCCCATTCCTAGGACTCCATGGGAGTGCGTCAGCATGGACTTCATTACTGGTCTTCCGGACACGACCCGTGGCCACGATGCAATACTAGTGGTTGTGGATCTTTTGACGAAGATGACACATTTCATTCCTACAACCACTGACGTGAACGCAGAGGAGACCGCTCGTCTCTTCTTTGAGGGTGTCGTAAAGTACCACGGCTTGCCGTTGCGCATTATCTCCGATCGAGATCAAAAATTTGGTAGTAAGTTCTGGCAAAAGATGCACAAATACTTTGGCAGCGAGTCGCAAATGTCGATAGCATTTCACCCTCAAACTGACAGACAAACAGAGCGCATGAATCGCACTCTGGAGCAGATGCTCCGCATGTACGTGGACCCTTCCATGCATGATTGGGACAAATTCCTAGCACTGGTAGAGTTTGCGGTGAACAACTCGGTGAACGAGTCCACACAGTTCACACCGTTCGTGTTGAACAGTGGTCGGCATCCAGTGGTACCATCTTCATTGGTGAAAAGTGGGAGTACAGGAGGGCAGGTCCCTTCTGCTCAAGCCTTTGCCAAGTACATTGACTTCTTGTTACAGGAGGCAAAGGGTCACCTTCAAGCAGCTCGGCAGCGACAAAAGGCATATGCCGACAAAGGTTGCCGAGAGGCCTCGTTTGACATCGGTGACAAAGTGCTGCTTAGCACTAAAAACCTTCGGTTGAAGTCGTCGGGGGGAAGAAAACTTCTACCGAAGTGGATTGGGTCGTTTCCCATTGTGGCACGCATCGGGCCAGTGGCATACCGATTGCTACTTCCGCCGAGTTTGAAGATACATGACGTGTTTCATGTGAGCCTGCTGGCTCCATACACGGCAGAAGGAACCGTTCAGCCACCGCCAGCAGTCCTGGTTGCCGACGGCCAATACGAGGTCCTTCGCCTACTCCAGCACCAAGAGCGTACTCTGCGGTCGCGCGTTGTCAGGGAGTACCTCGTTCATTGGGCCGGTTGTGGACCTGAACATAATTCATGGGAGCCCGAATCTCGGTTGCCCACAGGGGTGGTCAACGAGTACTGGAGCAAGCTTGCAGCTTGCACAGATCGACGCGTGGCAGGAGGTACCACCTGAATGCAGGAAAAGTGAACAACATTCCCACAAGGCAGCATTCATGGACAACGACCATAGGAGGTTGGGGACGTCCAACATGGTTGTCGCGCGGACGCTCCAGCCTAAAGGGGGGAGGTCGCTAGCCGTGCTGACCTACAAGCTGCAGCTTAGGTCTAAGTACCATGCACGTGCTCATGTTTAGCTGGTGATTGAAATTATAAATTTTCTTTCACAATGTTGATGACTCACTGACTGACAATCCTACTTGTTGTTCATGAACCGGGACGGTTCATAATAAGTGGGGAGGAATGTAGCGGGAGGGCCGGTTCGGCCCTCCCACCTCGCTGAAGCGAGGGGTGGTTGCGCACCACCCCTCGCGTCAGCGAGGGCTGGCCGGCGGCCAGCACTTCGCTGGCCGGCGGCCAGCACTTCGCTTGCCGCCGGCCAGCTCGCTGCCGGCCGGCTGGACGGCCGGCGGCCGGCCAAGTGACCGGCCGGCCACCGGCCGGCCAGCCACCAGCCGCCGATCACGGCTTCAGCCCGATCGGCGGCTGAGAGGCCACGAGGGCCTCGAGGGCAAGGCCTCGTGGCCTCGTGCCCTCGCCCCCCTCGCCCTCCTTGCAAAAACAAGCAAGCGAGGATGAGGGATAGGGGGAGCGAGGATGAGGTCGAGAGAAAGCTGGCACGAAATCGCCTGCGTGCCTCGCACGCAAAAGTTTCGTGCCAGAACGGCAAAACATGAATCGAAATTCATTCTCGACGAACTTTGACATAAAACAAATGAAATAACTCGTGCGAATACACGAGTTCGAGGTAAAAACCCCCGGTTTGGGTCCCAAAACCAGGGGTTTGGTTAAAAACGGAAATGGGCCTCCGGAGACTCGAAATATTCGAGTCTTCCTGCTCTGGGTCATTGATGATGATTGCCCCTAAGTCTTGCGAAGGGGGTAAACCCCTGACACGGACTGAGAATGCCATTCTGCGAACTCCGACGACGACTTCAGAGCAGGAGCTGGAGAACCGACTCGTTACACTATTTGATGGAGGAGCTTATCACAGTTTTATAAGCAATGACATGGTTTATAAATTGGGTTTGCAGACTGAACCCGGAGTGTTTGAAGGAAGAATCATTGATGGAAGATTGCAAACACAAAGACTCTGAGAACCGCTACGCCTACAAGTAGGAGATATACGAGAAGTAACAGTTTGGAGTTCTTGTCCAATTAGTGACAAAAAAATCATTCTCGAACGTGATTTCTTGTACTGGTACGATCCTCTGGTTGAATGGAACAGGGGCAACGTCTACATGGAGATAGATTGTACCATATGACAACTTCCACACGTGAGATGAAAGATGACAGTGGAAGCAGAAGAGTGGGAAATAGGAGAGGAAGTCATGGAAGCTGAAAAGCGACAACCTGTGTAGCCAATACTGCTCTATGTGGCCAAATAGAGCATGCGGTGAGGAGCTTGTGTGTGGCTTGTACATCTTGAGCCAATGGAGGAAGTTGAAGTGGCAGCAGATGACTCATTGGCCTCATCAGCCTCATCGGTCTCATCGGCCTCATCCGCATCAACAAAGTTTCTTTATTCTACTCCAATAGTTCATACCAATCATCCCAGGCTTTGCGAATGATTCCCTCACGAACTCCCAAAAAACCTACCACCTCAACGTGACATCGACCATCAAATCAAGCTGAAACCGGGCAGCCAACCCAGAATTTGAGGGGCCTATCAGATTAACAACCACGTGCCTATCAGATGAGGGACCACAAGCTAACAGAGTTGAAAAAGAAGTTTGACGAGATGCTCGAAAAGGGTTCATCCATCCATCCACGTTATTATACGCCGTACCAGTATTGTTCGTGAAAAGGAAAAGCAGCAAAATGTGGATCTACGTGGAATACTAAGAGTTGAATGACGCTACCATCAAGAATCGCTACCCTCTTCCCTGACCTGACAAAGTTTTCAATCAACTCCGAGGGGCTCAATTTTTTTCCAAAATTGACCTACGCATTGGTTATCACCTGATTCATGTGGCAGTTGACGACATCAACAAGACGATGTTTTAAAATTGTTATGGTCATTTTCAGTTCACGATACTGTCATTCAGACTTGCGAATGCCCTGGAGGCGTTCATGGTGGTAATGTACAACCTTTTTTGCCCGTACCTTGACGATTTTATCATGGTGTACCTTAACAATATCCTAGTGTACAGCCGCATCCCTGAGGAGCACAATGGACATCTTTGAAAAGTTCTCGAAGTTTTACAAAGAGAGATTATTTTCAGAAAAATCTTGAAGTGGGACTTCAATTGCTATTCGATCAATTTTTTGGGTCACGTCATAAACGAATGGCAGTAGGGAGACAGCAAACAAGAATTGTACACCACTGTGCGGAACGCTCTGACCTTGGCGCCAGCCCTACGATTCGCTCATCCAACGATCGGCTATGTCATGGCCACGGACGCCTCAGATCAAGCCATTGGTGCGGTTTTCTCATAAGACCATGGAAATGGAAAACAACTGGCCGCATACATGTCAAGAAAACTGTGAGGAATAGAAATCAACTACGTCGTAGATGATGAAGATATGCTGGTGGTCGTACATGCATTTATGACATGGATATCTTGAATGATGCCAATACATCATGAGCACCGACCACCATGCGATGAAATATTTGAAGACGCAGCCGAACCTCAGTCGACGTCAAACTTGATGGGTTCCTTGAATCCGGGTTTGACTAGGATACTGGGTACAGACCAGGAGAAATCAACCCAGTAGACGAGCTCAGCCTCCGACCACATCTTATGGTGGAGAGAGCAACGCTACAGCTGCAGCGAGATCTGTTTCTCGAGCAGTTGTTCACACGAGCTTACAACCTGCATGGAGGATACGACAAGGTAAGAATACGGTACGTTGCACCCTATTAGAGGTGATGATTCAGTTGCCAGGTGGTCATTCCCTTGAACGAAGAGCTCTGCTGCATGCTACTCGAGTGCCATGACATAGGTGCAGATGGACATTTTGTGGAGGACAAGACGATGAAGAAGCTGGAAAAACACTACTGGTGGGACAAGATACAGTTTGAAGTAGCCAACTTATGTAAATCATGTGACACGTTTCAGCAACATAAATCCCGCCCCACACGGCCACCCGGACTTTTGCTGGTGCTCCCCATTCAAGCAAAAGCGTAGATTGACATCTCCATAGACTTCGTCACAAGATAACCACTCACACCCAAGGGATGTAATGTAATCCTCGTGGTTGTCGACAGGTTTTCTAGAATGTCTCATTTTATAACGACGACGACCACCGTCACCGCCGGAGGAACAACACAAAAAATTCTAAAAAACGTCGTATGGCTACACGGTGTACTGAGGACCATCACGAGTAACAGGGACGGTCAATTTACTAGTCGTTTCTGGCTCAAACTGATGACTCGATGAGGCATTCATATTCAGCTTTCAACAGTGTTCCATCATGAGACAGACGGCCAAACCGAGAGGACCAATCAGACACTTGAACAACTTCGTCAAAGACTATGCAAACCTCATGAGACAGATTAGGCACGGAAACCCCCGACCACCAAAATCACATACAATTCGGTGATCTCCACCGCAACGGGTAAATCTCTGTTTGAATTGGTACATGGCAAACTTCTCGCCACACCAGCCGGACTACAAAGTCAGAGCAACATTCCCACAGTTGATGTCCAACAGAGAGATTTCTCCACCATCTAGGACAAAACACAATAGACGCTTGCAAAAACACAAGCGATGATGAAAAAAGCAGATGATTGCCATTGTAGCAATGATGTTTTTTTTGTTGGCGATAAAGTTCTTCTCAGCACAACCAACATCAAACTTTGCGGAGCCATCTATATGAAGCTCAAACCCCAATGGTTGGGACTGTTTGAGATCGAGCGCATGCAAACCCCCATGGTTGCACGACTCAGACTCCCCGACACTATGCAAGTTCATTCGGTGTTCCATATCACCAGATTTAAGCACTACGAAGCAGTGTTGACCTGGCCACCCCGAACCCCGATACATCGGGGTGCACCCCGGCACATTAGGGTGATGGCTGGCCACATCGACCACCCCGGTACCTCGGAGCCACCTCGGTGAAGGGGGCCCTGGGGCATTTTTGCAAGGGCCTCTTACAACAGTTTTTTGTAGTTTTGGGTTTCTTCCATTTTCTGCCACATACTGTTTTCCCATGTTACACCATACTACTATCTCACCTTGTGTATGACAACAGGCTAATCATGGCCCCCCTGTGCAAATGAAGTATCTGTTCAAACATTCATTAAGTGCCATTCAACACTTATGCTTGGAATGCCCATGAATGCCAAGCATTCGAGATCAGCATCGCAGATGTGGCAGTGTTGAGTCTTCTCAATGAGAAGACTATCTATCCTCAGGCCTGTACTTTAGAGCTAGTACCAACAGCCAACATTAGGTTTCAAATGGACAAGCAAATGGACAAGGTCAATGAATAAGCATTAGAGTGTGCACTTGGGTCACATTTTTTAAAGCAAGCAAGCAAGCATGACATGGATTTGCAAGTCAAGCAATGAGACAATGACTACCTAACAAACCGCACGCTTCCCAAGCTTCTTGCCTGCAACACCTAGCGCCTGAGCACCCACGCCCTTCCGGCCCTTGCTACCACCAGCCTCTCCATCCCCTTTTCCCTGTCTGCCACCTGCCCCCCCCCCCCTGCCTTTGGTGCCTTTGCCGTGAGTGCTGTCTTTCCTGCCTTTGCTGCCTTGGCTGCATTGGCTGCCTTTGCTGCCATTGCAGCCTTTGCTGCAATGGCTGCCTTGGCAGCCTTGGCTGCCTTGGCTGCCTTGGCTGCCATCGCTAGCTTGGCAGCCTTTGCTGCCTTTGCTGCCATGGCTGCCTTAGCTGCCCTCACAGCCTTGGATGAAG
>SZWC01003022.1:153843-163875 GCA_023375785.1 Penium margaritaceum
TTTATTTCTGACAGAACATTCGTGATTTAAAACACATAAACTCTTTCATTTTACTTGAAAATTTTGTTCACGGTTTTTGTACAACTCAAACACTCCTCCCCCCCCCTCACCACCTCAACTCCATCATGAACGTGAAATTGTACATGGTAATTGTAGGCCGAGGTGTATGCATGTTTGTGTGTAAGTCGCACAGAAAGGTGCACGTGTGTCATGTGTTTTGAAGAGCCATGTTGGAAGCTTCTAAGGTAAAGAGGTATGTTTACAAGATGCTTCTGGCAGGAACTCATGACTTAAGAGGGAAGTTGGATCTCTCTACCAATGGCTTTCCATCCTCAGACTGGCGGACATACAGGACAAACCAATCATGGTCTGAACCGTCTAAAAGCACATGGCACTGACTTGGAATTCAAAAAACCGGCTGCCAAGCTTGCATATCAATCCATGACAGTTGCAGCAACAGGATAGGTGTCTTTTGAAGATTTGTATAGTGAATCCCCTGCAATTCCGGCTGTACTGCAGAGGTCACAGTGGAAATCAGACGATAATGTTTTTGAGCATGTGGGAGACACGTCAGACCCTCACAAAAGTGGCAATGAAATGGACAGCAAAAAGACACCAGACATACGTCAAATTTCAAGTGGGCGGCCATATCCTACTCAGTAGCATGAAAGTAAAATTGCAAGGAAAGGAATGCATGAGGCTAAAGCCTGAGGGGATGTGCCCTTTCACCATGGAATAAATTTGAACACCTGGCATTGCTCAGATTCTCTTGCCCGGCAGAATGTTGATGCGTCTAGTTTTCCACGTCAGCCATCTCAAGATCTACCGAGACCGAGGCAAGAACATCCCCGGATGGGATGTACCACTGCCACCACCCATCCTAGTGGAGGAGGGTACGGAATACCTTAATTAGAGACATCTTTGGAAACCATGGGCACAAAAATGTAACCACAAATTTTTAAGAAGTTGCAGGGCTACAATGCATTGCACAACATCTAAAAGAACTGCAACCTATGAGACACCAATCATCGGATTGATGGCTTTTTCATCTGATACCAGCCACTGCAATGTAACGAGTCAGGGACTCACGGCTAAAAGAGGGAAATTGTCACTTCCTGTCTTACATAAGTCCATAAAATACGTGGGTAGGCACTTTTTTCATTTCATTTGTGAGCCACCACATGGCGTCTTTCAAATTTCTATGCCATCATGTCACGGAATTTCTTTCAACTTGCCAGTCCAGAAGTTTGTGACAGCTTCTGGCCACCTTCTGGAAACATAAACAGATACATCACAACCTGCACTGATATTTTGATGCTTCTTATTTGGCTTTTTTACCGTGCTAGAATTGCATTAATATATCAGAAAAGGGTTACAAAAGAAGACAAAATTATTGTTGAAGTGAGATAAGAATTGGTATCTCTGGCCAAGAAGTTGGCTACAAGTCCAAAACCAACCATCTCATGTAAGGAAGGGATTGTTTGGTCATAGCGGGGCCTGAAAATACAGACATGAATGGACTCAAAGATCCTGGAATTTTGTGCAACTCGCTTCCAGAAACTAAGAGGGCAGCGATCACTTTCTTTGAGTACTTGTTTTTGGCCATTTGAATCACTGGAAACAAATAAATTAACTTTTTAGGGATTTTTAATTGGTACAAGTAGTTCTATGTTTGGAAACAATAACTTTAAGACCAAATGGAGACAAAGAACTGTCTCACTCATTGACATAGGAATCTTGGTACTGCTAGCTGCCCAAAAATCCTAGTCAGTTGAGAAGTGACATAGAACTGGTGAGAAAAAAACAGACAAAAAGGAGCACACAATTACTTAGATCAACGACAACCAATGTTGTGGCCACAAGAGAGAGAATCATCCTTAACATATTCACATTTTTTTCTATCCACTGTTGTGAGAATCTTGGTACCAAGCCGGCGCCCTTTTTTCTACGCATACATATCCTATTCGAAGCATGAATTAAACATTTGTTTTATTAGAACATTCTCCATTTTACCTAAGAATGGATGTGACTGATTGTTTTAAAGGCATTGGGGGTTTGTACCCCTTTATTTCTGCCAAGAAAACTATATTTCTAGTTCTTTTCATATCCAATGTTTTTGGGGATGTCGGGGATCTATTTTGCCACTCCCCTGATGTGAGAAAAGTGTGTCAGTTGAATGTATGAGCAAGCGAACAGAAACATGCATGGATACTGGAAAGATAATGCACTACTGGTTGTATCAAAAATGATTTTGGGGGGAATCTTCCACTGCTAGAAAACACTAGTGAACAGCTCAACAAGACCTCCATGTCGCCCAAGTGCAGACACAGCCTCCATGCATTTCTCGATACATTCACCGTACTTGAGGAAGAGGGGGTCATTGGGCTGCACCGGCAGGCAGTGGTAAGGTGAGTGTGACCATTATCCAAGCTACCGGTTCCCTCCATCCCAAATTGGGTCACTTTATGACCCAGTTAATAGGCGGGATAGTGGAAACCATTCAATAGAGACACACCTTTAATTCGGCGGAACAAAACATTGCAGAAGCTTCCTTCATGGTACGCCTTACAAAAATGGTTGTGTGGTAATTTCATCTTGAATCAGTCCATGTTTTTTCTATACCTAGTTATGTTTCATGCAATTATTGACATGTAGAAATGAAGAAAAAAAAATCCGGCAAAAAAGTTGGAAACAGCTTTGACTTGTCACAAAGGTACTGAAACAAAATCCAACAGCTTGGTTTACAAGTTCTAAATTTTAGGTTGACGCACGGTCAATTTGCTTGGCATCAACTATCGTGGCTAGTCCATCTGCCATTCCATATGACTATTTTGTCAGATTTCTGGTCTGCATTTTTTGTGTTCGTGTGTCCGTTCCACAATCAAATACCGCAAAAATCTGTGATATTCTGGGGGGAAACAAAACGGAACACAGACATATGTCAATAAAAACAGATTACCCACAAGCCCTGAGAAACTCAAAATGTACCACAATTTACAGAGTCACAATGAAATAAAAACACAAGTAATACATTTTCCTTTTCCACGACTGTATCATGGGAAACTTCTGCCTAGAATCCAAGAATCTTCATTAGAATTCCATCCGTGTATTACAATCTATTGAGAATTCTGTACAAAAGTGTACAACATCAAAGGAGAAGTTCTCAGGAAAATCCTCACCACTTGCTTTTTTCCTGTTCACATGTTTTCATGTGTACAGATTTGGGGTGATTGGTAATAAATGTGCCCAGGAAGACTTGACCAGGGCCAATTTCCTTCATTCTCTGTAGGAAGAGGAGAAATGATGAGCAGGTAATTGACGCAGAAAAGAATGACCATTGAAATGGTGGAAAGAGGATTGAAAAAGAGAGCAGGATTGACCATAGTGGGATGAAACTCCCCCTTCTCAAGGGTGGAGTTTATCGCTGTGTTCCAACACCAAGGTGACTGTTACGGGCCATACAAGGCCTTACGCAGTTGCCAGGCCTTCTCTTTCCGTCAGGGAATCCCAGGGTTTGGAAAGTGACAATCTCCTTGTACAACTTTTCACAGATGATGGAATTACTGGCGTCCATCTGTTTTAGTTCCCAGGCGTGATAAGTGACCAGACAAAGTAGTGTACGAGTAACAGTGTAGTGACTGACAGGCGTAAAATCCTCATAAAAGTCAAGCTTAAGGACATGCGAGAAGCCACTCGTGGTGAGACGCTTCTTGCACGGATGAACTGATCCATCCGGATTCATATTAGCAGTACATTTGATAAGCTAAATCGGCCTTGCAGCTGGCATGTCGATCGACAAGCTCAAAGATATCATACTCACACTGTGCAGCAAGCTCCTCCTACATGGGTGCCTCCCACAGGTGAGATTCTACATAACCACACGCTTTGCAAATTATAAGAGGTTTAGGATTCAAGGGAGGGATACTGCTGGTGGAAAAGAAGGCAGCAACTTAGCTAAAAATAGAAGATTTGACTGTACTGTAAAAGTCATTGGCCAAAAGAGAATAGCCAAGAGTGGTGTTTGGAGTAGCAACACAAACTGAAAAACTGACGTGGACCCCAACAGTGAGACCTAGAGCACAAAGACACAGCAGACGGGACACCAGTCACCGTGCCAGTGAGCGATGGGCGAGACACTGCGAAATCAATGGCAGTATGAGAGGAAAACATCAGAGATACCTCAGGAGATAGACCAGACCTTGAGGGGCGATAACGTACCGTATGCCATGACTTTAGGCTTGAGAAAAACTTGAGAAACTGAAAGTAAGATGGAAAAGAGGCTCCAAGGGCAGAAGTTCTGGAGAAGACAACACCTCACCAGGAGAGGGAGTGTCAGAGGAAAATACATGTTATTCAGAAGAGGACGTGGTGGAGGTCTCAAAGGAGACAATTTCAGAAAGTGCAGAGGAGGATGCAACAGTAGACCTAAGAGGTAGAAGGGAGGAAAGGCATTGGCCTAGCCCAACTGGAGGCTGAGATACTCAAAGAATTCTTCCCCAAGTGGACTGCGTGGGGCATGGGAGGAGGCATAGGTAAGACAATCGCCATCATGCTTGAAGACATGTTTCAAGAAGAACTCATCGCAAGAGTCAACAAAAAGATGATGGGAGGGATCCTAGAAGTACTAGGCTTTAGAAAAAGCTGGCATTCCAAGGAAGAAGCAAAGGCAGCCACACGATTAGAGCTTGGAATTACAGTGATCGTTTTGGACCCAAAATGTGGTGACACTTTCCTAGACACGGGCAAGACGAAGATCAGCTTCATGATTGGAACATCACGCAAACGAGATGAAAATGAGAGTGAGTGGGAGAGATATATTTTCACATCACATAAGATATGGCCTCAAAGGCAAAACAAAGGGTCTGGGCGGACTTGGAGAGAAGGATGTGTACACCATTGTTAAAAAACCCCACTCTACTACATTTTTCAGGGTGCAGTTGGCTCCATATGCGCTCCAAAATTTTGAAGAGAGCAAGAAATATGAAGGAAACACTTACAACCATGATCAGAGAAAAAGACATGAAGAGCACATTGAAAGGCATGCTCTGACTGAGGAAGCCAGGACTAGACAACATCACGAACATCACTCTTTTGAAAAGGAAAAAAAAAACAACCAAAACTGAGCGAAGTCATTTTCAAGACCAATGATACAACAACCAAGAACACCAAGGAATTCATGACGCAAAGGGTCCATGACATCGGCACGAAAAAGTTCAAGAGGATGATAAATGAGGAATTCAGATTTAGTAAATGAATTGAGACAAACTACAGGCTCGAGACAGAGCAGGCAGTCAATGGCAGAAGTATGGATGTGGCACACACAATGGTGCAAGAGACGGTGATGTTTGGGGGGAATATGATGGGATGATGTGCATGAGAGCAGAGGCAATGAAAGACAAAGTTGGAGGGGAGAGAGAGAAAGAGATAGAGAGAGAGAGAGAGAGAGAGAGAGAGAGAGAGAGAGAGAGAGAGAGAGAGAGAGAGAGAGAGAGAGAGAGAGAGAGAGGGAGAGAGAGAGAGAGAGAGAGAGAGAGAGAGAGAAAGAGAGAGAGAGAGAGAGAGAGAGAGAGAGGGATAGGGAGCACCTAGCATACAATTATAACGAGAATCCCAAAGAAGAGTACAACGGGACTTCTGTAGAATGAAATTAGTAATACCACAACTAGACAAGAAGTCCATGCCTTCATCATTGAGGTTTGTGATAGACCATAGTCTGACTCTAATAGTGAGGGGAAACAGCACATCTAGACAGAAAACTTCCCAGCAGAACCAACACAACAAACAGTTCCAACACTCTAAGTAGGGAGAATCTGGCCTGAGACCATACAAATAGAGCCCACTGGGCCTCGAGATGCTAAGGAGAAGTGGCCGGAGGTCATGATATGGTTGAAACTGGAGTCAACTATCAAAATTCCACCCGACACATGCGCAACAGAAAATGATGTAATATGAGTGAACGCAATAATTCCAGTGGGAGGAAGAGGAGGGAACAGATCCATCAAGACAACAAGGTAAGTGGACATCCTGCTATTGCTCAATCTACGGCCCCTACTTGATGATGGAACATCATCAAGTAGGGACCCCTGGAGTGCCCCAGACAACGACCCACAAATGGCTTCATCAGACTGACAGATAAAGTGACGGAACATGCTAACGGAACTCTCCCTCAGTGAAATTCAGTGAAACTCAGGGAGAATTTTCTCAAAGTCATGCTCACTGTCATGATGCTAAAGATAACGGGCACCTTCACAATGGCCAGCATCACACGTCCAAGCTTGATACACATAGTAGCCAGACGGAGGAAAAATTTGTAACGTGAAAGAGTTGCCTAGGGTCACCATTGCAGCGAGGGAGCCCCAAAAACAGAAGTGGTGTGAAAATCCTGAGTGGTTCCGACACCAAATCTAGAGATAGAGGAAGAGGTGAATCCAGAGGCAGAAATTAAGCCTGAGCCAGGGCTGGAGGATGAGAAGAATGTGGTGAAGGCATCGGAGGCGACGAGCAAGGCTTTTTCATCTGGATGTGGAAACTTGGGCACAGTGTACCGGGCATGCCTACAGTTCCAGCAAGTTGTACCACTTGAGGAGGGACCCTGTGGGGAGAATCAGCAGCCACCTTGCGCTTGCCATGTCCGTGGCCTGGGCCCCTACCAGCACCTCGTGTGGCATGAGCAGCACCAATGGGTAGCATTGAGGCGGCAGGGGATAACAAGGTAAGGATGGTGGAGAGGTGAAGGTGTTTCTTCTTGATGCTGCTCTACCAGGCGGTCAGCCTCGCAGCGGTGAATTCCTATAGTGCGCTAATGCCCTTGGGGGCATCAGCAGGGACAGGCAGAGTAGCAAGACCCTCAATCTCAACAGCGTCAACCTGTAGGAACAGAACAGAGAGTCCAGGAATGAGGCCAGTGACATGGACTGACGGGTTGAAAGCTGGTATGGGGTTGCCATCCCAATCTTGTGAAGGATCTTGAAACTGGGGGCCCGATATGCGTATACACCTGCAGTTTTGTCAGTGCACATCTGCAGCTTATTTCATTGCATGAAATTAATTTTGTGCTTCATGGCCAGTCACTGTTTCAAATTGGCAAACAAGAGTAAACGTGACAGTCGGATCTGCAAGCGTATGGCGGATAGTGTCTACATTGTAAGATCCTATCCATTCTACTGTGTGTAGAGGAATTTATGGGACATAAATACTCCCACAGCAGCTGAACCTCTGCCCAAGCACTAACACACACCTCGAATATAAGAAGGAGATTTTTGCAGTGCAATTCCGTGGCTGAGTGTGAAAACATTTCTGATGTTGTGAAGACAAGATTGCCCGGGCAAGGATGACTGCGACAGTAGACTGTTGCCCAGAAGTGACTGCAGTGGCACAATCTAGTTAGTACAGGAATTGGTGGCAACTGCAGTTGTGGGGGCGGCAGGTATAGGTAGAGGCAGCTGCAGTGGTGGGGGTGGCAGGTATAGGTAGAGGCAGCTGCAGTGGTGGGGGCAGCAGAATCGGGATCATGGTCTTTATGAAAGCAATGCATGACGAGGTTGGTGACGACAGTGGCTGTTTGGCCTTGTCAATGTCTGCTGCTTTGTTATGTGAATCAGCTATGTTCTGAGCCTTGAGTTCCTAGGAAATCTCATCCTGCAGCTGCACTATGTCTTCCTGATGAGTAGGCATGATAGCGGCTAGTTAGAGGTAACAAAAGAAGGGAAAATGTCTGGTCAATAATTTTCTGGCAGCATTTCCCCTGTCCAATTGGGCATGGAAAACAAAAAGATGGTGGGCGAAGCTGAGATTTTTGTGGATTTGTAGAGAAACAAAGAAGAGATGCGCGTACACAGGTGGAGAAGAGAGAAGCAGCGGCAGGAGGTATACAAATGTAGAATATTTCAACCCTCTATTGTTGATGTACAAGTAAGAACAACAAAGGGATGATGGCACCTGAAGAATGGCCAATTATAACCAATTACCCCAAATTTGTACACATGAAAATATGTGAACATGAAAACGAAACAAGTGGTGAGGATGTTGCCGAGAAAATTTCTGCCAATACTGTACACTTTCTTAGAGACTTTTTAATGTCTTGTCATACACAAATGGAATTCTCATTAACATTTTTGGAATCGGGGTAGAATTTCCTCATGATATAGTTGTGGAAAGGGATACTTCATCTGTGTTTTGTTTCATTGTGACCTTATAGATCATGGTCAATTTTAATTTTCTTCGGCTTTGTGGGTGATTTTCTTTTTATTATTGGCAAATTTCTGTCTCTTTTCTTTCATCATATCAAGGAAATTTTTGGTATTTGATCACTGAACGGACACGCGAACACACTTAACATAGACCGGAATTTGTATGAACTGGTCATCCAGAATGACGAATGGACTAGCCAAGATAGTTAATGTCTGGTAGATTGACCAAGCCTCAACCTGAACTCTAATCGCAATCCAAGCTGTTGCATCTTGTTTCAATACCTTTGTGACAAGTCAAAACCATTTTCAAAATTTTTTGCTGAATTTTCTTACATTTTCATGTCATGCATTGCGTGAAACATGACACGGTAAAGAGAAAACATTGACTGATTCAAAACGAAATTACCACACAACCATTTTTGCAAGGGATGCCATGACAAAAGCTTCTGTGGTTTTTCATTCCTCGGAATCAAAAGTGTATCTCTCTTTAACGGTTTCCACTACCCTGCCTGTTCATTAGATCATACAGTGACCAAATACACTTGTCTTTTGGGATTTCGGGGACGGGTAGCTTGGAGAATGGTCGCGCTCACCTTACCACAGCCTACTAGTGCAGTCCAATGACCCCCCCCCCCCTCAAGAAAGGCGGGCATATTGAGAAATGCATGGGAAGAAGTGTATGCGCTCGCAAATGGAGATCGTGTCCAGCTGTTCACTAGTTTTTGCTAGTAGTGGAGGTTTCCTCAAAACGTTTTTTGAAATAATGAGTAGGGTGGCAAAACCGGCCCCGGACAACACAATAAACATCAGATTTGAAGAAAAAAAGGTTTAAACCCTCAATTGTCGGACCCATGCTCAGGTGATATGAATAATTATCTTAAAATTTTACATGTTTAACTCATGCTTTGAGTAGGATTTGCATGTATAGAAAAAAGGTGCCATTTTGGTACCAAGATTCACAATAGCAGGTATACAAACATGTGAATATGCTAAGGACACTTCTCCCCTTGTGGCCACAACAATGGTTGCCATCAATTTAGGCGATTGCGCATTCCTATTTTTCATTTTTCTCACCTTTTCAGTACTCATGTGTCTTCATATGGGCTGAAACCACCGTTTCAAGGGAGACGATTGTTTTCACCAATAACAAATCTCCCAAAAAACAAGGTTTTTTTTTTTTTTTTTAAATTGCCAGGGGAGGGGGCGGGGGGGAGGATTCAAAGAAAGTGATTGCCGTCCGCTTGTCTGTTTCCGGAATCCAGTTGCACCAAACCTCCCTTCGAGGATCTCCGAGTCTGTCAATGTCAGAATTTGAGGCCCCGCAATGACAATACAATTTCTTCCTTGCATTGCATGGTTGGTTTTGTGACCCAACTTCTTGTCCAAAGTTACGGAGTTTTATCTCACTTCAAGAAGACTTAAGTGGAATTCTATTCATGGAATCTATTGATTTTTTTTTTATATGATTCATAGTATTAGATCTCCTCATTCCTTGCACACTTCTGCCAGGTTTTACAAGAAAACATAGGTAAATTTTTCAAATGTAGGTCAATCAATTTCATGCACATTGCTCTTCCCAAACCTTCTTTCTTTGTAGAGATTGTATGGTACAAAGCGCTTGACGCATGGAGAAAAGCGGGGACTCTGCCTTCCTTGTGGCTCATTGTCACACCGAGGAGAACGTAGATGGTTCACAAGGATGAGGTACAGGGAAGAAGACAATTTGAGGAATTGGGACAGTTGGACCATTTGTATTTAGCAGCAAGTGTTCTTCCATGACAAGTGTCAAACATGTCTAACGCATGTATACAATGGCGAGCAACATAATGAAGCATACGATGGG
>SZWC01003023.1:31795-55511 GCA_023375785.1 Penium margaritaceum
ACCTGAACTGCGCAGCACACTGCGAGGTGCTTGCCTCTCTGCTGCACGCTGTGCGTCACAGGGGCAGAGGAAAATCGCTTGTGCGTGCCGACGAGACAAACAGTGGCGGCGACGAAACACGGAAACAAGAATGGGCTCCGATCAAGTCGCTCAGAGCACACGCTACGCACGCACCGGCCTTGGAGATCTGGAGGCCGGCTAGCCCAACGTCCCGGACGTCTCCCTTCCCGAAAGCCGGGAGAGGGCAGACTGTCAAGCGAAACACATCGGACCCTCTCCCTGAGGGACGAGAGAAAGCCGAGACGAGAGTCGTCCACGCGACCGCCATTTCTGGACAAGGGGGCGATTGCCTTCTGTCGAACCGCTTCCTTCCGTCCCTTCGTACCGGGCCGGGGAGAGGAGTGCGCGCCCCTGGGACAAATCTGCCACGTGTACGAATCCACGTGTGCAAAAAGGTCAGCGACATGCGCCTCGCCTTGTCCCTGGAGCTCTCCGTCAGCACACCAACCCGCCAGCGTCGAAACATCGGGCGAGCCGAGAACCTCACGCGCAACCAGATTCCCTCAGCAGAACGACAGCTCGCGTCAAGGTCGAGTCCGAACTCCTCTGGAATGTTTCGCCCCTCATTGCTAACGACTTCGGCGGGGGCTAACACAGAACCGAAACAAGCCTAGGATTTGAACCTGGACAAAATGGATTTGATTCAAACGGGGAAAGCTTAGAAATGGTGGTATTTTAGTCAAAACATAAGAATATAAGAGAAAAATAAGATGAATCAGCTCTGAATTAAGATTAGAATACAAATATCCGTAATTTAGCAGACTTCAAGTTCAAACTTTCTGGGTCTGAGTTTGTCTTTTTAACCCTTAACGGGATTGAAAATTGACTTCATCATTCAATTTTTTAAATTTTCATTGAAAAATTGGTGATAACTTTGGGGGAAGGGGACATGTGGTTCCGCCCACCATTCTTCACATGTTACATAAAAATGTTACGTCCCTGACATACACGAGTCCCCAACTCGAAGAGTGGGCATTTCTCTTCTTAGATTCATAGCCCACCACATGAAAACATCAGAATGTTTACGCCAATCAACCGAAGGCATTTTGTCCTCACCTCCGTGAGAAACTTCCTGGAACCTTCCTAGCTGCTTCCCTCTTAACTGAGCGTCAACGATGAGTCAGTGTGTGATGACAGTCACAAGTCATGCACGAAACTGCAAGGGTCTGGGTAGGGACAAGTAGAGAGTGTTCGGAAGCTCAAACTGAATGTAATTGCAGAGAGACAAAACAACTGATCAGCACACAGCATCAATAGCTGCCGCGGCACGCGGCGGATCACGCACACGACAGTGTGAGTTTGTCCTAAAAACCGGCCCAGAACCATTGTTTTGGCCGTAACTCCGCGCATAGGTATCCAAACACAACACCATCTGAACCTAGAGATGCAGAATCTCAAGCCAAACGCTATGACTGGTCACACGCGGAAGTCCGGCATCGATCGGTGGACAAACAATGCAAAACATGCAAATCGGGCTCACGAGCCAGTCCACCGAGAAAGCTCTAGCGTATGCAGAAAAATCGCAAAGCACCCCGGCAAACACCAAGGATGTCGTGGCAGCTGTCTGGCAGCTGCTCGTGGATGGAGCCAGCACTCGTCGATGCTCCGTGCCAACTGCGTCAGCATCAGGGATCATATTGCCGTGCTCTCTAGTACTACTGCTCCACACCATCAGTGCGAGGCATACGGGTGATCACCATGGTCGTCGCTCGTGACGGGCGGAAGCCACACAAACCAACACTCCTCTTGGCTGACACATCTGTCACCACAACGACAAGTGAGGAACCGAACTCACTGTCGGTCGTAAACACCCACAATACAAGGTCTCCTTGTGACGGTGGTGTAACTCACCAAATGCCCGGGTCTCGACCGTGCAAGAAGTCAATCACATACCTACGTGTCAAACATCATGCAAGAGATACAGAGAAACAAGGTCTTCTCGTGACTCCAGGTGGATCATACATAACACATGGAGGCAATGGGTCTCTACGTCAAACCGATAGAACTCACCAGGTGCGCGGGTCTGGACCAGCATAACCTCGACCATAGCATCGTGCCACACCCCATGTTACCTCGCTGTCCTCAAAAGGGTGTCAGGCCAAAACCAACACACCAACACTCCGGTATTCCTTTCTACAGGTTTCTTTCATCTTCAACCACATTCTTGAATGGTGGAAGTGTTGCGATCTACATTGATGTTTTGAAATAGTTCGGTGGACTTCTCAATGGTAATGGATCTTTATGAAACACCGCCTCCATATTCTCGAAGGCCCCTACTTCTTAATGGAGCTTCTCAAAGGAGCCACTTACGACTCGACCTCGCCCGAGCCGTTGTGCTTGAGCACCGAGGATCCACCATATGCCTCATTCTCATTCAAAGAATTGCATGTATGTGCTCGACTCACTCGACACTTGCCATCGAAGTACACTTCCAGCTTAATACAAGTTATAAATCTTCCCGAAATCTCGAATCGTCTTTTGTCCCGCACCTTAACCCTGTGAACCACCTACGCTCCGCTCGGCATTATACTTGGTATCAGAACACAGCAGGGCTGGAGGGGCAATAGACCCATTAACGACCTAGTGGCAATCTCACACAAGTCTTTAGTGCATCTCCCACCTTTCTCTGGCTTGCTCCACCTTTCTTTGGCTTGCTCCATCTTTCTCTGGCTTGCACCACCTTTCTCTGGCTTGCTCGACCTTTCCTTGGCTTGCTCCATCATTCTCTGGCTTCCCTCACCGTTCTGTGGCTTGTTCCACCTTTCACTCGCTTGCTCCAACTTTCTCTGGCTTGCTCCACCTTTCTCTGGCTTGCTCAATCTTTCTCTGGCTTGCTCCAATTTTCTCTGGCTTGGTCCCCCTTTCTTTGTCTTGCTCCACCGTTCCCTGGCTTGCTCCACCGTTCTTGGACTTGCTCTACCTTTCTCTGGCTTGCCCCCACCTTCCTTCCTTGCACTACCATCAATTTGTACAGGACTACGCTCGAGTGTCAGCACCTCTCCCCGATCTCACTCGAAACACCATCGAGTGGAATTGGGGGGATAACAAACAAGAATTTGTTCAACTCTTTGAAGAACGCTCTGACCTCATCGCTAGCCTTACGATTGGCAGCTCCAACGGTGGACTACATCATGGTCAATGATGCATCCGATTGAGCCATCGACGTCGTTCACCTCCAAGACAATGATGGTGGAGAACAACCGGTCACGTGTATGTCGAGAAAACTATGCAGGCCGTAGCTCAACTACACGATGCACGGGAACGTAGTGCTCACAGATGTACACACATTCAAAACATGGCTGTGTTTCTTGGAATGCCATTGATGCATCATCATTACGGACCATCACACCCTAAGATATCTCAAGACCCAGGCAAGTCCAACTTCGACAAGACCAAGTTTTGATTCCACGACTCCTACTAGCGACGGAGATTCACTCTCCAAATCATTGTTNGAAAAGGAGCTACAATGGATGCAATTGGAGGAATTTTACAACACCATCCCACGTGGACACTTCAACGAGGACAAAACGCTCAAGAATCTGGCAAAATACTATTGGTGGGCCAAGATACAGAGCGACATGTCAGCTTTATGCAAATCATGCAACATCTACCAAAGACAAAAATCTTGTTGCAAGAGGCCACTTTATCTGTTCCAATCCCTACCTCTTCCGACGGAGCTGTGGATCGACATCAACATCAAACTTGAGACATGATTGTCCGCCAATCCCGAGGGTTATGATGCCATCATCATTGTGGTGGAAAGGTTTTTAAAAAATGTTGCACTTTATCCCGACATCAACCACCATCACTGTTGAAGGATAAACGTGGCTGTCTTTAAATTAGATCGTACAGATACTCAATGTACCATGTACCATTATCACTGACAGAGACGATGGCATCACTAGCCATTTCCGGCGTGAACTGATGAATCATTATGGTAGTTGGATCTTACTATCAACAGCGTTCCATGTGCAAACTGATTGCAAACAGAGTGGACCAACCAGACACCCGAATAATATCTCCGCACATTATGCGAGCCTCACGCCATTCATTAGGCAACCAAGATGCAGACCGCCAAACTTGCATAGAACTCTACCAATTCAACTGCTCTAGTTGCACGCTAGTTGCACCCTAGTTGCGTCCTACTTGCATCCTACTTGCACCCGAGGTGCGCCCTAGTTGCGTCCTCGCTGCACCTAGATGCCCACTAGTTGCACCCTAGTTGTGTCCTAGTTGTATCCTAGTTGCTCCCTAGTTGTGCCCTACTTGTGTCCTAGTTGCGCCCTAGTTGCGCCCTAGTAGTGCCCTAGTTGTGCCCTAGTTTCTCCCTTCTTGCACCCTAGGTGCGTCCTAGTTGCGCCCTAGTTGCACCCTTGTTGCACCATAGTTGCACCCTAGTTGCGCCCTACTTGCAACCATTCTTACACCCTAGCTGCACCCTAGTTGCGTCCTAGTTATGCCCTAGATGCACCCTAGTTGCACCCTAGTTGCGCCCTACTTGCAACCATTCTTACACCCTAGCTGCACCCTAGTTGCGTCCTAGTTATGCCCTAGATGCACCCTAGTTGCACCCTAGTTGTGCCCTAGTTGTACCCTAGTTGCACCCTAGTTGCACCCTAGTTGTGCCCTACTTGCGCCCTTCTTGCATCCTAGTTGCGCCCTAGTTACGCCTTAGTTGCGCCTTGATTGTGCCCTACTTGCACCCTACTTGCGCCCTAGTTGCGTCCTAGTTGCGCCCTAGTTGCACCCTTGTTGCACCATAGTTGCACCCTAGTTGCGCCCTACTTGCAACCATTCTTACACCCTAGCTGCACCCTAGTTGCGTCCTAGTTATGCCCTAGATGCACCCTAGTTGCACCCTAGTTGTGCCCTAGTTGTGCCCTAGTTGTACCCTAGTTGCACCCTAGTTGCACCCTAGTTGTGCCCTACTTGCGCCCTTCTTGCATCCTAGTTGCGCCCTAGTTACGCCTTAGTTGCGCCTTGATTGTGCCCTACTTGGACCCTAGTTGTGCCCTAGTTGTACCCTAGTTGCACCCTAGTTGCACCCTAGTTGTGCCCTACTTGCGCCCTTCTTGCATCCTAGTTGCGCCCTAGTTACGCCTTAGTTGCGCCTTGATTGTGCCCTACTTGGACCCTAGTTGTGCCCTTGTTGTGTCCTAGTTGCATCCTACTTGCATCGTACTTGTGCCCTACTTGTACCGTACTTGCATTCTACTTGCCCTAGTTGCGCCATAGATGTGCCCTACTTGCACCCTACTTGCGCCCTAGTTGCGTCCTAGTTGTGCTCTAGTTGGGCTTTAGTTACGCCCTACTTGTGCCCTACTTGTACCCTAGTTGCACCCTAGTTCTACCCTAGTCTGCCCTACATGCGCCCAAGTTGCGCCCTAGTTGCGTCCTAGTTGTGCTCTAGTTGGGCTTTAGTTACGCCCTACTTGTGCCCTACTTGTACCCTAGTTGCACCCTAGTTCTACCCTAGTCTGCCCTACATGCGCCCAAGTTGCGCCCTAGTTGTACCCTAGCTGCACCCTAGTTGCGTCCTAGTTGCATCCTAGATGCGCCCTAGTTGCGCCCTAGTTGCACCCTACTTGCGCCCTACTTGCACCCAAAGTTGCGCCATAGTTGTGCCCTAGGTGCCCCATATTTGTGCCATAGTTGTACCCTAGTTGCACTTCAGCTGGGCACTAGTTGCGCCCTTGATACACCCTCGTTATGCCCTAGTTGCGTCCTAGTTGCGCCTTAGCTGTGGCCTAGTTGCGACCTAGTTACACCCTAGTTTCGCCCTAGTTACGCCCTAGTTTCGTCCTAGTTGTGCCCTACTTGCGCCTCAGTTGGACACTAGATACGTCCTTGCTATGCCCTAGTTGCGCTCTAGTTGTGCCCTAGTTGTGCCCTAGATGCGTCCTACTTGCGTCCTAGTTGCGTCCTACTTGCATCCTAGTTGCATCCTAGTTACACCCTAGTTGCACCCTAGTTGTTCCCTAGTTACGCCCTAGTTGCACCCTAGTTGCGTCCTAGTTGCGTCCTACTTGCATCCTAGTTGCATCCTAGTTACACCCTAGTTGCACCCTAGTTGTTCCCTAGTTACGCCCTAGTTGCACCCTAGTTGCACCCTAGTTGCACCCTATTTGCTTCCTAGTTGCACCCTACTTATGCCATAGTTGCGTCCTAGTTTTGCCCTTGTTGCGGCCTAGTTACACCCTAGGTTCACCCTAGTTGCACCCTTGTTGCCCCCTAGTTATCCTACTTGCGCCTAGCTTGCGCCCTACTTGCGCCCTAGTTGCGCCCTAGTTGCGTCCTAGTTGCGTCCTAGTTGCGCCCTACTTGCGTCCTAGTTACACCCTAGATGAACTCCAGTCGCACCCTTGTTCCGCCCTACTTGCGTCCTACTTGTGCCCTAGTTGTACCCTACTTGCACCCTATTAATGTCATAGTTGCACCCTAGCTACGCCCTAGTCGCGTCCTACTTGGGCCCTAGGTACGCCCTCGTTGTGCCCTAGTTACGTCCTAGTTACACCCTAGATGAACTCCAGTCGCACCCTTGTTCCGCCCTACTTGCGTCCTACTTGTGCCCTAGTTGAACCCTACTTGCACCCTATTAATGTCATAGTTGCACCCTAGCTACGCCCTAGTCGCGTCCTACTTGGGCCCTAGGTACGCCCTCGTTGTGCCCTAGTTACGTCCTAGTTTTGCCCTAGTTGCGCCCTAGTTGTGCCCTATTTGTGTCCTAGTTGTGCCCAAGGTGCGCCCTAGTTGCACCTCAGTTGGGCACTTTTTACACCCTAGTTGCACCCTAGTTGCGCCCTAGTTGCGCCCTAGTTGTGCCCTAGCTGCGCCCTCGTTATGCCCTACTTGCATGATACTTACGCCCTAGTTTTGCCATAGTTACATCCTACTTGCTGCCCAGTTGTGCGTTAATTGTGGCCTAGTTGCGTCCTAGTTGTGCCCTACTTGTGCCCTTCTTCCGTCTTACTTCTGTCCCAGCTGCGTCCTAGTCGCACCCTACTTGCGTCTCTGTTGGGCACTAGCTATGCCCTACTTGAGTCCTAGTTGCGCACTAGTTGCAACCTAGTTGTGCCCCAGTTCCGCCCTACTTGTGCCTATGTTTGCCCTAGTTATGTCATAGTTGCGTCCTAGTTGTGCCCTAGTTGGACCCTAGTTGTGCCCTACTTACGTCCTACTTGCACCCTGGTTGCGCCCTAACTGCGTCAAGGTTGCGATTTACTTACGCTCTAGTTGCGTCCTAGTTGTGTCCTACTTTTACCCTACTTGCGCCCTTCTTGCGCCCTAGTTGGGCCCGACTTGCGTCCTACATGCACCCTTGTTATGCCCTAGTTGCGTCCTAGTTGTGCCCTAGTTGCCTCCAAGTTACGCCTTCGTTGCGCATTAGTTGTCCCCTAGCTGCATCCTAGTTGCGCCCTAGTTGCCCCCTAGTTGTGCCCTAGTTGCGTCCTAGTTGCGCCCTACTTGTACCCTACTTGCGCCCTACTTGCGCCCTAGTTGCACCCCAGTTGCGTCCTAGTTGCGCACTGGTTGCGCCCTAGTTGTACCCTTGTTGCGTCCTAGATGTGTCCTAGTTACGCCGTTGTTGCGCCCAACGTGTGTCCTACTTGTACCCTAGTTGCGCTCTAGTTGCGCCCTACTTGCACCCTACTTGCGCCCTAGTTTCGCCCTAGTTGCATCCTAGTTACGCCCTAGTTTCGCCTTAGTTACACCTTAGTTGCGGCCTAGTTGTGTTCTAGTTGCGTCCTATTTGCTCCCTAGTTGCACCCTAGTTGCGCCCTACTTGTGCCCTAATTGCATCCTAGTTGCGCCCTAGTTCTGCTTTAATTCCGACCTAGTTGTGCCCTAGTTGTACCCTAGTTGGACCCTACTTGGACCCTGGTTGCACCCTAGTTGCGCCTCAGTTGGGCACTAGCTACGCCCAGGTTACCCCTCAGCTGCGTACTAGTTGCGTTTTAGTTGTGCCATACTTGTGCCTAGTTGTGCCCTACTTGCTCCCTACTTGCGCCCTACTTGCCAAGTAGTTGTGTCTTAGCTATGTACTAGTTGTGCCCTACTTGCTCCCTACTTGCGCCCTATTTGCCGCGTAGTTGTGTCTTAGCTACGTCCTAGTTGTGCCCTAGTTGCGTCCTAGTTACACCCTTGTTACGTGCTACTTGCACCCTAGTTGTGTCCTACTTGCGCCCTACTTGTGCCCTAGTTACGCCCTTGTTGCGCCCTAGTTTTGCCCTAGTTGTGCTCTACTTCCGCCCTAGTTGCGTCCTAGTTGGGCACTAGCTACACCCTAGTTGCGTCCTTATTGCGCCCTAGTTGCGCCCTAGTTGTGCTCTACTTGTGTCCTACTTGCCTCCTAGTTGCGCCCTAGTTTCACCCTAGTTGCGCCCTGGTTGGGCCGTAGTTGTACCCTAGTTGCGTCCTAGTTGCGACCTAGTTACATCCTACTTGCGCCATTCTTCCGTCCTACTTCCGTCCTAGGTGTGCCCTAGTTGCGCCCTACCCGCGCCTCAGTTGGGAACTAGCTACGCTCTAGTAAGCCCGTACTTGTGCCCTACTTGTGCCCTAGTTACGCCCTAGTTCCGCACTACTTGCGTCCTACTTGCACCCTAGTTGCGTCCTAGTTGCACCCTAGTTGCATCCTAGTTACGCCCTAACTGCGCCCTAGTTGTGCCCTAGTTGCACCCTACTTGTGCCCTAGTTGTACCCTAGTTACGCCCTAGTTGTGTCCTCTTTGTGCCCTTATTGCGTCCTACTTGTGCCCAAGTTACGCCCTAGTTGCACCCTAGTTGCGTCCTACTTGTGTCCTACTTGCGCACTACTTGCACCCTAGTTTTACCCTAGTTATACCCTAGTTGCACCCTACTAGCGTACTAGTTCTGCCATAGTTGCACCCTAGTTACGCCCTAGTTGCATCCTACTTGCGCCCTACATACGCCCTGGTTGAGCCTCAGTTGGACACTAGTTGTGCCCTAGTTGTATCGTAGTTGAGCCCTTGTTGCGCCCTAGTTGTACCTTAGTTGTGCCCTAGTTGTATCGTAGTTGAGCCCTTGTTGCGCCCTAGTTGTACCTTAGTTGTGCCCTAGTTGTACCCTACTTGCGCCCTACTTGCGCCCCTCTTGTGTCCTAGGTGCGCCCTAGTTATGCCCTAGTTGTGTCCTAGTTGCGCCCCACTTGTGCCCTACTTGCGCCCTAGTTGTGCCCTAGTTGCGCTTCAGTTGGGCACTAGCTACCCCCTTGTTGAACCCTATTTGGATCCTACTTGCGCCCTAGTTGCAACTTGCATCTTACTAGCATCCTACTTGCAACGTAGTTGCGCCCTAGTTGCATCCTAGTTTCACCCTAGTTGTGCCCTACTTGCACCCTAGTTACGCCCTAGTTACACCCTGGTTGCGCCCTTGTTCCGCCCTATTCGCCTCCGAATTCCGTTCTATTTCCGTCCTAGCTGCGCCCTAGTTACGCCTCACTTGGGCACTAGCTATGTCCTAGTTGGGCCGTACGTGTGCCCTTGTTGCACCATAGTTACGTTGTAGTTGTGCCCTAGTTGTACCCTACTTGCGCCCTAGTTGTGCCCTAGTTGCACCCTAGTTGCGCTCTAGTTTTACCCTAGTTGTGCCCTAGTTGCACCCTAGTTGCGTCCTAGTTACGCCCTAGTTGCGCCCTAGTTGTGCCCTAGTTGCACCCTAGTTGCGCTCTAGTTTTACCCTAGTTGTGCCCTAGTTGCACCCTAGTTGCGTCCTAGTTACGCCCTAGTTGCGCCCTGGATACGTCCTAGTTGTGCCCTAGTTGCGCCCTAGTTGCGTCCTAGTTACGCCCTAGTTGCGCCCTGGATGCGTCCTAGTTGTGCCCTAGTTGCGTCCTAGTTGCGTCTTTGTTGTGTCCTAGTTGTTCCCTAGTCGCACCCTAAGTACGCCCTACTTGTGCCCTAGTTTTGTCCTAGTTGCGTCCTAGTTCAGCCCTACTTGCACCCTACTAGCACCCTACTTGCGCTGTAGTTGCGCCCTACTTATGCCTTTGTCGGGCACTAGCTACGCCCTAGTTGCACCCTTGTTGCACCCTCGTGGCGCCGTTATTACACCTTTATTGCACCCTAGTTGCGCTCTAGTTACGTCCTCGTTACGCCCTAGTTGCACCTTAGTTGTGCCCTAGTTGCACCCTAGTTGCGTCCTAGTTGCGCCCTAGTTTCATCCTAGGTGCTCCCTAGTTGCACCCTAGTTGAAACCTACATGCACCTTACTTGCGCCCTAGTTGCACCCTAGTTGCACCGTAATTGTGCCCTAGTTGCACCCTAGTTGCCCCCTAGTTACGCCCTAGTTGCACCCTACTTGCGCCCTACTTGCACCCTAGTTGCGCCCTACTTGCGCCTTATGTGGATCCTAGTTGCGTCCTAGTTGCACCGTAGTTGTGCCCTACTTGCATCCTACTTTTGTCCTAGTTGCACCCTAGTTGCGTCCTAGTTATGCCCTAGTTTCTTCCTTTTTGTGCCCTAATTATGCCCTTGTTGCTCCCTAGTTGTTCCCTAGTTACGCCCTACTTGTGCCCCAGTTTCCCCCTAGTTACACCCTAGTTGCGCCCTAGTTGCGCCCTAGTTGCGCCCTACTTGCGCCCTAGTTGCGCCTTAGATAAGCCCTAGTTGTATCCTGCTTGCGCCCTAGTTGCGCCCTACTTGTGTCCTAGTTGTGTCCTAGTTGCGCCCTAGGTGCGCCCTAGTTGGACCCTAGTTGTGCCCTAGTTCTGCCTTAGTTTGGCACTAGCTACGCCCTAGTTGCGCCCTAGTTGCGCCCTACTTGCGCCCTAGTTATACCCTAGTTACGACCTAGGTACGCCCTAGTTGGACCCTAGTTGTGCCCTAGTTGTGCCTTCGTTTGGCACTAGCTACGCCCTAGTTGCGCCCTAGTTGCGCCCTACATACACCCTAGTTGCACACTACTTGCCCCCTATTTGCATCCTAGTTGCGCCCTAGCTACATCAAAGCTTCACCCTAGTTGAGTCCTACTTGCACCCTTATTGCATCCTAGTTGCGCCCTAGTTGCGCCCTAGTTTCAACCTACTTCCGTCCAGCTTCCGTCCTACTTTTGCCATAGCTGAGTCCTAGTTACGTCCTACTTGTGCCTCAGTTGGGTGCTAGCTACGTCCTATCTGGGCCTTTCTTGTAGCCTACGTATGCCCGAATTGTGCCCTAATTGCGCCCTTGTTGCTCCCTACTTGCACCTAAATTGGGCACTAGCTACGCCCTTATTGCACCCTAGCTGTGCCCTACTTGCACCCTACATGCGCCCTAGTTGCACCCTGGTTGTGCCCTAGTTGCGCCCTAATTGTGCCCTAGTTGCGTCCTACTTGCGTCCTATTTTGCTCTAGTTGCGCCCTGGATTGCTCTACGATTTTTTGACATCCTCCACCGTTCTCTGGCTTGCTCCACATTTCTCTGGCTTGCTCCAACTTTCTTTGCCTTGCTCCACTTTTCTCTGGCTTGCTCCACATTTCTCTGGCTTGCTCCACCTTCCTCTGGCTTGCTCCACCTTTCCCTGGCTCACTCCACCTTTCTCTGGCTTGCTCCACCTTTCTCTGGCTTGCTCCACCTTTCTCTGGCTTGCTCCACCGTTCTCTAGCATGCTCCACCTTTCTCTGGCTTGCCCCACCTTTCCCTGACTTGCTCCACCTTTCTCTCGCTATCTCCACCTTTTTCTGGCCTGCTCCACCTTCCCCTAGCTTGCTCCACCTTTCCTTGGCTTGCTCCACCGTTCTCTGGCTTGCTCCACCGTTCTCTAGCTTGCTCCACCTTTCTCTGGCTTGAACTACCTTTCTCTGGCTTGCTCCACCTTTCTCTGGATTCCTCCACCGTTCTCTGCCTTGCTTCACCTCTCTATGGCATGCTCCACCTTTCTCTGGCTTGCTCCACCGTTCTCAGGCTTGCTCCACCTTTCTCTGGATTCCTCCACCGTTCTCTGCCTTGCTTCACCTCTCTATGGCATGCTCCACCTTTCTCTGGCTTGCTCCACCGTTCTCAGGCTTGCTCCACCGTTCTCTGACTCACTCCACATTTCCCTGGCTTGGTCCACCTTTCTTTGGCTTGCTCCACCTTTCTCTGGCTTGCTCTACCTTTCTCTGGCTTGCTCCACCTTTCTCTGGCTTGCTCCACCTTTCTCTGGCTTGCTCCATCAATCTATGACTTGCTCCACCTTTCTCTGGATTGCTCCACCTTTCTCTGGCTTGCTCCACCTTTCTCTGGCCTGCTCCACCTTTTTGTGGCGTGCTACACCGTTCTCTGGCTTGCTCCACCTTTCTATGGCTTGCTCCACCTTTCCCTGGCATGCTCCACCTTCCTCTTGCTTGCTCCACCTTTCCCTGGCTTGCTCCATTTTTCTCTGGCTTGCTCCACCTTTCTTTGGCCTGCTCTACCATTCTCTGGTTTGCCCCACCGTTCTCTGGCTTGCTCCACCTTTCCCTGGCCTGCTCCACCTTTCTCTGGCTTGCTCCACTTTTCTCTGGCTTGCTCCACCTTTCTTTGGCCTGCTCTACCATTCTCTGGTTTGCCCCACCGTTCTCTGGCTTGCTCCACCTTTCCCTGGCCTGCTCCACCTTTCTCTGCCTTGTCTTACTTCCCCTGCTGGCTCCACCTTTCTATGGCGTCCTCCACCTTTCTCTGGCTTGCTCCACCTTCTTCCGGCTTGATCCACCTTTCTCTGGCTTGGTCCACCTTTCTCTGGCTGCCTCCACTGTTCTCTGGCTTGCTCCACCTTTCTATGGCGTCCTCCACCTTTCTCTGGCTTGCTCCACCTTCTTCCGGCTTGATCCACCTTTCTCTGGCTTGGTCCACCTTTCTCTGGCTGCCTCCACTGTTCTCTGACTTGCTCCAGCTTTCTCTGGTATGCTCCACCTTTCTCTGGCTTGCTACACCTTTCTTTAGCTTGCTCCACCTTTCTCTGGCTTGCTCTACCTTTCTCTGGCTTGCGCCACCTTTCCCTAGCTTGTACCACTGTTTTCTGGCCTGCTCCACCTTTCTCTGGCTTGCTACACCTTTCTTTAGCTTGCTCCACCTTTCTCTGGCTTGCTCTACCTTTCTCTGGCTTGCGCCACCTTTCCCTAGCTTGTACCACTGTTTTCTGGCTTGATCCACCGTTCTCTGGCTTGCTCCACCTTTCCCTGGATTGCTCCACCTTTCTCCGGCTTGTTCCACCTTTCTCTGGCCTGCTCCACCTTTCTCTGGCCTGCTACACCATTCTCTGGCTTGCTCCACCATTCTCTGGCTTGCTCCACCTTTCCCTGGCTTGCTCCAGCTTTCTCCGGCTTGCTCCACCTTTCTCTGGCCTGCTACACCATTCTCTGGCTTGCTCCACCATTCTCTGGCTTGCTCCACCTTTCCCTGGCTTGCTCCAGCTTTCTCCGGCTTGCTCCACCTTTCTCTCGCTTGCTCTACCTTTCTCTGGCTTGCTCCATGTTGGCCTGAGGATGAGTGTGCACCCTGGAGGGTCCCTAGCAATGGCTGGTTCACACCACCAACTGTTTTTGGAGAGACTGAAACTGTGAAGGCAAATGGTTCAAAGGATGGCAGATAACTGGTCAGAGAGTGAGGCAATAGTTTTGGCCTCAATTGACTAGGAATGAACACTTTATCAAGGCTCAAAAGCAGTGGCATTTTATAGCCACTGATCTACGCTTTCCAGAAGACCAAAGTATGCCAGATTTGGAGCTTCCTAGCAGATTCTATGGCTTCTAGAGTGCTCCTTGGTAGGATGTCCTTTTCCCACCTAGGAAGGCATCCCTTCCCTCTTCTAGAAGCTTATGCCCCTTTCTGGATTCCTCAGCTTGCTTCTAGTAGGAAGGAAGGTGTCCGGAAGACCAAGACACCTCTAGATGCCTTGTAGGACAAGTCACCCCTTCTAGAAGGTGTGCCACCTTCCTGGACCCTCACCTGGCCTTCTAGAAACTCAAGGAGGAATTCTAGAGGTTGAGCTAGCTTACTGGCATCTATTTTCCACCTCCCTTGAGGCAGGGCAGAATTTCATCTTGTGGGACTTGAACCCGGGCCCCTGCCTCTAGAGGTGGACACCATGAACCACTAAGCCACCTTGGCTTGTCTTTTTGGTGTCGCTCCTGCCATGGTGAGGAGCATTACTCCAACAATCTCCCCCTTGCGCATCACCCATGGCATTCGTCCATGCTGAACCTGCAATTGAGGAGCCTTTCTCCTCATGGGAGGCGAGCTTACACTTCATTGCTCCCTCCCACTCAGCCCCATCCTTCTGGTGTAGTGCCTCCTTCATGGTCCTCTTGCGTGAAGAAGACTTGTGCGAACCCAGTCCAAATACCCTTGTCGGTATCGTACCTCTTTGTCCTTCTTCGTACACGGCTGCTCACTCGGGGCGGCTGAGGCGGATGTTCTTGTTGCTGTCCCCTTTCGGCGCCATCCTCTCCAAGCGCCTGCTCTCCCTCTCTTAGAGACCTTGGAGACATTCGTCGACTCTCCGCCTCCACGTCCATCTCCGGTGCTTTGGATTCCTCATCCAAACTGGCCGGAATAAAATCTGCCGCTTTTCCATCCCTCAGGCGATGCTCTCCGGTTGGTGGTGATGCGAGGATGTCACCCTCATTCACATCCTCCGGTGTCTCCCCCCTCAAGGAGTGGCATCCACTCCCCCCTCTTGGAGAGACCTGCCTCCTTGTCTGTCCAACGGCTTTTCTCGTCGAATATGACGTCGCGACTCCGCAAAATCTGCTGCCTCCTTGGGTCAAAGAGCCGGTACGCCTTGCTTCCGCTCTCATATCCAAGGAAAATACACCGGCGGATACGCGGGTCCAGCTTGCTCCATCCCTCACGTGCCTGCACCATTGCATGTGCAACACAATCAAACGTGCGGAGGTGACCCACCGCCGGCTTCCTCCCGCTCCACACCTCTTGTGGCGTCTTCCACGTATTGCTCTCCTTGTCATGTAGCGGCTTGGTTGGCATGAGATTCATGATGTACGCTGCTGTCCTTGCCGCCTCCGCCCAATACCATTGTGTAAGGCCGGCGTCGCTCAACATGGATCGCACCATGTTAAGGATTGTGCGATTCGCTCTCTCTGCGACGCAATTCTGTTATGGGGAGTGTGGAGTTGTTTTCTGCCACTCAATCCCCTTCCTCTTCATCCACCCAAGGCACCCCGCAAATTCACCGCCGTTGTCACTCCGGAACGCCTTAACCTTCAACTCTGTTTGCCGCTCCACATCTGCCACAAACTCCTGTATGCACGCAAGGACCTCGCTTTTCCGCTTCATTGGGTAGAGGTAGAGTTTCCGGCTGTGGTCATCGATGAAGGTGAGGAAGTAGCGAGCTCCGCCGATGGAGCTCTCAAGCGGTCCACACACAGCTGTGTGTACCACGGCCAGTTTTGCCGATGCACGCGTCCCCTTGGCAGAAAACGGCTGCCGAGTTGATTTGCCAATGATGCATGGCTCACACACGGTCTCCTTGGTTCCATCAAGGCCGCTGATTTGGAGACCCCGCACCACTTCCCTCTTAGCCATATCCTTCAGTGTTGATGGAGAAATGTGGCAGAGGCGGAGGTGCCATAGGTCCAGGTCTCCTCCATCCTTCATTGTAAGATTGGCGGCGTTGAATCCCACAAGGCTGCTGAGGATCTTCGCGCGTAGCAGGTACAAGTCGTCCTCCCTCTTGGCACGCGCAATCACCTCACCTTTGCCCTCTTTGTGGATGACGGCCTCCTTCTTTGTGAAGAGCACCTCAAGTCCCTTGTTGGTAAGGCGGCTGACGGAGAGCAGGTTTTCCCGAAAGTTGGACATATGCAGCACATCATAGATTGTGCTTGTGACAGGTTTTCCATCCACAATTGACTCAATGCGGACGTTACCCTCACCGGCGGCCACCTCTGTTTTTCCATTGGCCACCGTCATGCGTCTCTCCGAAGGGCCGTAGGTGACAAATGCCGCCCTGTCACATTGCGTGTGGTGGCCTGATCTAGAGTTGATGACGGCAACTCCGAGATCCTTCAATTTGTTGGAGTTGTACGCCATAAGGGTGTGCTCATCTTTCTTCCCCCCCACTGCGACCGATCTGTTTTCTTCTAGGGACAGTTGCGCGCGTAGTGACCCTCCTTGCCGCAGTCGAAGCACTCCCCCTTCTTGTCACCCTTCTTGGTGCCCTGTTTGGCACCCTTCCACTTGTCGCATCGGCCTCCACTTTGAGGATGAACCGTGTAAGCTGAACTTGATGCCGCTGCACTCTCTTGACCGGCACGTCGCATCCACTTATTGCGCACGTACTCAACAACCTTCGCGTACTTCAGCTCGTCGGAAGGCGAGCCACCAAGGACTGTGATCATGGGACTCCAACTGTCTGGCAAAGCCAGAAGGAGGATCATAGCTTGCAACTGAGAGTCGACCTCCCAACCCGTGGCCACGCACTCCGCTGCGAGCGACTCAATCTGCTGCATGATGTTGTCGCCTTCGTTGGCTCGGAGGGTGACGAGCTGTTTGAAGATGAAGAGCTGATTGGCAAGGTTGCTTGACTGGTAGATGGAGCAGAGTTTTGACCATGCGTGTGCGGCCATGGTGCATCCTTGGATATGCCGAAGTTGTGGTGGGCATAACACGGACACAAGAAGCGCCAACGCCTTTTTGTTGTGCTTCTTGTATGCCTCCTCCACCTCAGCCGTTGCAGTCTCTGGCGGAGCAGTCCCATCACCCTTTGCAAGCTCAAGCAGTCCTTTGTGGTGGAGGAAGACCTCAAACTGCCACCTCCACAAGGCAAAGCCTGTCCCATCAAACTTAAGGACAGCGCGGCTGCTCTCTTGCTCGCTCGTCGCCATGTCTTGCTGTTGGAAGCGTGAAATCAAGCTGGCTTGAACCCCTTAGAGGCGTGGGCCCATAACCCTTTGTTGGCCTGAGGGTGAGTGTGTACCCTGGAGGGTCCCTAGCAATGGCTGGCTCACACCACCAACTGTTTTTGGAGAGACTGAAACTGTGAAGGCAAATGGTTCCAAGGATGGAAGATAACTGGTCAAAGAGTGAGGCAATAGTTTTGGCCTCAATTGACTAGGAATGAACACTTTATCAAGTCTCACAAGCAGTGCCATTTTAAAGCCACTGATCTACGCTTTCCAGAACACCAAAGCATGCCAGATTTGGAGCTTCCTAGCATATTCTATGGCTTCTAGAGTGCTCCTTGGTAGGCTGTCCTTTTCCCACCTAGGAAGGCATCCCTTCCCTCCTCTAGAAGCTTCTGCCCCTTCCTAGATTCCTCAGCTTGCTTCCAGTAGGAGGGAAGGTGTCCAGAAGACCAAGACACCTCGAGATGCCTTGCAGGACAAGTCACCCCTTCTAGAAGGTGTGCCACCTTCCTGGACCCTCACCTGGCCTTCTAGAAACTCAAGGAGGAATTCTAGAGGTTGAGCTAGCTTACTGGCATCTATTTTCCACCTCCGTTGAGGCAGGGCAGAATTTCATCTTGTGGAACTTGAACCCGGACCCCTGCCTCTAGAGGTGGACACCATGAACCACTAAGCCACCTTGGCTTGTCTTTTTGGTGTTCCTTTTTGGAGTCGCTCCTGCCATGGTGAGGAGCATTACTCCAACACTCCACCTTTCCCTGGCTTGGTCCACCTTTCTCTGGCTTGCTGCACCTTTCCCTGGCGAGCTTCACCGTTCTATGGTTCTCTCCACCGTTCTCTGGCTTGCTCCCCCTTTCCCTGGCTTGGTCCACCTTTCTCTGGCTTGCTGCACCTTTCCCTGGCGAGCTTCACCGTTCTATGGTTCTCTCCACCGTTCTCTGGCTTGCTCCCCCTTTCCCTAGCCTGCTCCATCTTTTTCTGGCTTGCAACACCTTCCCCTGCTGGCTCCACCATACTCTTGCATCCTCCACCTTTCCCTGGCTTGCTCCACCTTCCTCTGGCTTGCTCCACCTTTCTCTGGATTGCTCCACCTTTCTCTGGATTGCTCCACCGTTCTCTGGCGTGTTGTACCTTTTTCTGGCATGCTCCACCTTTCTCTAGCTTGCTCCACCTTTCTTTGGCTTCCTCCAACTTTCTCTGGCTTGCTCCACCTTTCTCTGGTTTGCTCCACCTTTCCCTGGCTTGCTCCACTGTTCTCTGGCTTGATCCACCGTTCTCTGGATTGCTCCACCTTTCTCTGGCTTTCTCCACCTTTCTTTGGCTTGCTCCACCTTTCTCTGGCTTGCACCACCCTTGTCTAGCGAACACCACCCTTCTCTGGATTGCTCCACCTTTCTCTGGCTTTCTCCACCTTTCTTTGGCTTGCTCCACCTTTCTCTGGCTTGCACCACCCTTGTCTAGCGAACACCACCCTTCTCTGGATTGCTCCACCTTTCTCTGTATTTCACCACCTTTCTCTTGCTTTCTCCACCATTCGTGGGCTTCCTCCATTGTTCCCTGGCTTGCTCCACCGTTCTCAAGCTTGCTCCACCTTCCTCTGGCTTGCTCCACCTTTCTCTGGCTTGCTCCACCTTTCTCTGGCTTGCTCCACCTTTCTCTGGCTTGCTCCACCTTTCTCTGGCTTGCTCCACCTTTCTCTGGCTTGCTCCACGTTTCTCTGGCTTGCTCCACCTTTCTCTGTCTTGCTTTACCATTCCCACGCTTGCTCCACCTTTCTCTGGCTTGCTCCACCTTTCTCTGGCTTGCTCCACGTTTCTCTGGCTTGCTCCACCTTTCTCTGTCTTGCTTTACCATTCCCACGCTTGCTCCACCTCTCTCTGGCTTGCTCCACCTTTCTCTGGCTTGCTCCACCTTTACCTGGCTTGCTCCACCATTCTCTAGCTTGCTTTGCTTTTCTCTGGCTCGCTCCACCGTTCCCTGGCTTGCTCCACCGTTCTCTGGCTTGCTCCACCTTTCTCTGGCTTGCTCCACGTTTCTCTGGCTTGCTCCACCTTTCTCTAGCTTGCTCCACCTTTCTCTGGCTTGCTCCACCTTTCTCTGGCTTGCTCCACTTTTCTCTGGTTTTCTCAACCCTTTTTTGGTTTGCTCCACCTTTCTTTGGCTTGCTACACCTTTTTATGGCTTGCTCTACCTTTCTCTGGCTGGCTCCACCTTTCGGTGGCTTGCTCCATGTTTTTTTGGATTGCTTCACCTTAATCTAGCTTGCTCCACCTTTCTCTAGCTTGCTCCACCTTTCTCTGGCTTGCTCCATCGTTCTGTGGCTTGCTCCACCTTTCTCTGACTTGCTCCACTGTTCTCTGACTTGGTCCGCCTTTCTCTGGCTTGCTCCACCTTTCTCTGGCTTGCTCCATCGTTCTGTGGCTTGCTCCACCTTTCTCTGACTTGCTCCACTGTTCTCTGACTTGGTCCGCCTTTCTCTGGCTTGCTCCACCTTTCCCTTGCTTGCTCCACCTTTCTCTGGATTGCTCCGCCTTTCTCTTGCTTGCTCCACCTTTCCCTAGATTGCTCCACCTTTCTTTGGCTTGCTCCACCTTTCCCTGGCTTGCTCCACCGTTATCAGGCTTGCTCCACCTTTCTCTGGCTTGCTCCACCGTTCTCTGGCTTGCTCCACCTTTAACTGGCTTGCTCTACCTTTCCCTGGCTTGCTCCAACTTTCTCTGGCTTGCTCCACCTTTCTGTGGCTAGCTCTACCTTTTTCTGGCTTGCTCCACCTTTCCCTCGATGGCTCCACCTTTCTTTCGCTTGCTCCACCGTTCCCTGGCTTGCTCCACCTTTCTCTGGCTTGCTCCACCGTTCTCTGGCTTGCTCCACCTTTCCCTGGCTTGCTCCACCGTTCTCTGACTTGCTCCACCTTTCTCTGGCTTGCTCCACCTTTCCCTGGCTTGCTCCATTGTTCTCTCGCTTGCTGTACCGTTCTGTGGCTTGCTCTACCTTTCTCTGGCTTGCTCCAACTTTCTATGGCTTTCTCCATCTTTCTGTGGCTTACTCCACTGTTTCCTTGCTTGCTCCACCGTTCTCTGGCTTGCTCCACCATTCTCTGGCTTGCTCCACCATTCCCTGGCTTGCTCCACCTTTCTCTGGCTTGCTCCACCTTTCTCTGGCTTGCTTCACTATTCTCTGTCTTCTCCACTGTTCTCTGGCTTGCTCCACCGTTTTCTGGCTTGCTCTACCTTTCTCTGGATTGCTCCATCTTTCTCTGGCTTGCTCCACCGTTCTCTGGCTTGCTCCACCATTCTCTGGCTTGCTCCTTCTTTCTCTGGTTTGCTCCACCTTATTCTGGCTTGCTCCACCTTTCTCTGGCTTGCTCCATCTTTCTCTGGCTTGCTCCACCGTTCTCTGGCTTGCTCCACCATTCTCTGGCTTGCTCCTTCTTTCTCTGGTTTGCTCCACCTTATTCTGGCTTGCTCCACCTTTCTCTGGCTTGCTCCACATTTCTCTGGCTTCCTCCACCTTTGTGTGGCTTGCTCCACCGTTCCCTGGCTTGCTTCACCTTTCTCTGGATTGCTCCAACTTTCTCTGGTTTGGTGCACTTTTCCTTGGCTTGCTCCACCGTTCTCTGGCTTGCTTCACCTTTCTCTGGATTGCTCCAACTTTCTCTGGTTTGGTGCACTTTTCCTTGGCTTGATCCACTGTTCTTTGGCTTGCTCCACCATTCTCTGGCTTGCTCCACCATTCTCTGGCTTGTTGCACCATTCTCTGGCTTGCACCACCGTTCCACGGCTTGCTGCACCGTTCCCTGGCTTGCTCCACCTTTCTCTGGCTTGCTCCACCTTTCTCTGGCTTGCTTCACCTTTCTTTGTCTTTTGCCACTGTTTTCTTTCTTGCTCTATCGTTCTTTCACTTGGTACACCTTTCTCTAGCTCATTCCACCATGGTCTAGCTTGCTCCACAGTTCTCTGGCTTGCTCCTCCTTTCAGTGGCTTGCTCCACCTTTCTCAGGTTTGCTCCACCTTTCTCTGGCTTGCTCCACCGTTCTCTGGCTTACTCCACTGTTCTCTGGCTTTCTCCACAGTTATCTGGCTTGTTCCACCATTCTCTAGCTTGCTCCAACGTTCTCTGGCTTGCTCTACAATTCTTTGGCTCGCTCAACCTTTCTCTGGCTTGCTCCACTGTTCTCTGGCTTTCTCCACAGTTATCTGGCTTGTTCCACCATTCTCTAGCTTGCTCCAACGTTCTCTGGCTTGCTCTACAATTCTTTGGCTCGCTCAACCTTTCTCTGGCTTCCTCCATCTTTCTCTGGCTTGCTCCACCGTTCTCTGGCTTGCTCCACTATTCTCTGGCTTGCTCCACCGTTCTCTGGCTTACTCTTTTGTCACTGGCTTGCTCCACCGTTCTCTGGCTTGCTCCACCGTTTTCTGGCTTGCTCCACTGTTCTATGGCTTGCTCCACCTTTCTCTGGCCTGCTCCACCTTTCCCTGGCTTGCTCCACCTTTATCTGGCTTGCTCCACCATTTTCTGGCTTGCTCCACTTTTGTCTGGCTTGCTCAACCTTTTTCTGGCTTGCTCCACCTTTCTCTGGCCTGCTCCACCTTTCCCTGGCTTGCTCCACCTTTATCTGGCTTGCTCCACCATTTTCTGGCTTGCTCCACTTTTGTCTGGCTTGCTCAACCTTTTTCTGGCTTGCTCCACCGTTGAAATGGAGAATCGGGATTCTGTAAGCCAGTTCGACAATTCCTTGCTTGATTGGTTTGCCATGTCTCCACCAGTGGTGGCGTTGTCGTTGAGTGACTGTAGCACCACTGAATGACATGTGTGACAGTTTCGGGAATGCTGGTCAGAAGAGGATTTGGAGCTGGGCAGGTGCAGTGTACAACACAGAGGAGCAGAGATTTGCTTGCAGCAGGATGAGCACATGGACAAAACCACAGGTGTTGCGTAGACTTCAGTGTGGATGCAGGTCGCCCTACCACAGGCGGTTTGACCGAGCGGACGCTTGTGCTGAGTAGGTGAAGGTAGATGATGGCGGAGGATTGATTGATGGTGAAGTGGGCGCAGGGGCGGAACCGCATGCGTTGCAGAAGTTCCGGCGTGGGCGCAGGTCATCACGCAACTGGCAATGCGATCGGGGGGATCCGTGTGCCGAGCACATGATGAAAGAGGATGACGGCGGAGAAATGGTGTACGGCGGAGTGGGCGCAGGGGCGAAACCACGTGCGCTGTGAATGAGGGGAGTAGAATGCAGCAAGGGGAAGGCAGAAGCCAACGCGCCGCGAGAAAACCTGTTGCCGGCGTGGGTGCAGGCTGCTGCGAAGCGTGCAGCTAACTTGTATAGATCCTTGTGCTGGCTGCAGATGCTGATAATTGCTGATGAGGAGGCGGAGGCTGATGAGATAGGAAGTGGGTGCAGGGACAAACCGCGTGCGCTAAGGAAGTTTCGGCGCGGGCGCAGGTCGTCGCGAAGCGGGCGATTTGACCGGGCAGATCCTTGGGCCGAGCAGAGAGCGATGCGGAAGGCGGAGCAACTACTAATGATTGAGTGGGCGTAGGGGCGAAACCTCGTGCGATGCGAAGCAATGCGGATGCTGATGTATAGAAGGCTTATCACAAGAAGGCGAGCTTGGGGAGGCGGAAAAATGAGGAAGACTCCTGGAGGCTTGCTGATGGTGATGCTGATAGCACAAAGAGCGAAGAAGACGAAGGNGGAGAAATGGTGTACGGCGGAGTGGGCGCAGGGGCGAAACCACGTGCGCTGTGAATGAGGGGAGTAGAATGCAGCAAGGGGAAGGCAGAAGCCAACGCGCCGCGAGAAAACCTGTTGCCGGCGTGGGTGCAGGCTGCTGCGAAGCGTGCAGCTAACTCGTATAGATCCTTGTGCTGGCTGCAGATGCTGATAATTGCTGATGAGGAGGCGGAGGCTGATGATATAGGAAGTGGGTGCAGGGACAAACCGCGTGCGCTAAGGAAGTTTCAGCGCGGGCGCAGGTCGTCGCGAAGCGGGCGATTTGACCGGGCGGATCCTTGGGCCGAGCAGAGAGCGATGCGGAAGGCGGAGCAACTACTAATGATTGAGTGGGCGTAGGGGCGAAACCTCGTGCGATGCGAAGCAATGCGGATGCTGATGTATAGAAGGCTTATCACAAGAAGGCGAGCTTGGGGAGGCGGAAAAATGAGGAAGACTCCTGGAGGCTTGCTGATGGTGATGCTGATAGCACAAAGAGCGAAGAAGACGAAGGTGATGACCAATGAGGAGGATGCGCAGAGGCTGAGGACGAGACACGTTTGGCAGGATGAAGAAGACAATGATGCGCCAAGAGGAGTGGCAACAGAGGACAGCTGACAGAGCGGGTGGAGGCGACAGTGGGTATAGGGTGGGTCAACCAGTTCCTTTCTTGTCAGGAGAGTGACGGCTTGTTCCCCAGTTGGCCCAAGAACGACGGGCAGGAAGACTGGTGGTGTCTGATAACCTGACAGCTAGAGGAAAAACGGCTGCAGCAGGGCAAGTTGTGAGGTAGGCAGTGACGTCGGTCCGCGAGTCAGGAGAGTGACGGCTTATTCCCCAGTTGGCCCGAGACCGACGGGCGGGAAGAGTGGTGGTGTCCGATGTCCTGGTGGCGGAAGGCGTCCTGCGGTTGCTGACGACGAGCAAAGGTGGCACGGGAGGGCGGCTCGAGGTGATGAACACGAGAGAGCTGAGACAGATGAGGCAGATGGAGTAGATGATGCTGATGAAGAAGATGAAGAGGCAGGAGGCACTTGTTGGAGCTGGAATGATGAGGTGCGGCAGGTAGCGGGCGGCAGGAAGCTTCCAAGAGGATGACGGCAGATGGCGGCT
>SZWC01003023.1:56948-77257 GCA_023375785.1 Penium margaritaceum
GCTTGCTCCACCTTTCTCTGGCTTGCTCCACCTTTCTCTGCTTTGATCCACCTTTCTCTTCTCTGGCTTGCTCCACCATTCTCTGGCTTGCTCCACCATCATCTGGCTTGCTCCACTATTCTCTGGCTTGCTCCACTGTTATCTGGCTTGCTCCACTGTTCTCTGGCTTGCCCCACCTTTCTCTGTCTTGCTCCACCTTTCTCTGGCCTGCTCCACGTTTCTCTGGCCTGCTCCACCGTTCTCTAGCTTGCTCCACCGTTCTCTGGCTTACTCCACTGTTCTCTGGCTTACTCCACCGTTCTGTGGCTTGCTCCACCATTGCATGGCTTACTTGGCCGTTCGATGGCTTGCTCCACTGATTTCGAGCTTGTTCCACCGTTCTCTGGCTTACTCCACCGTTCTCTGGTTTGCTCCACTGTTCTCTGGCTTGCTCCATTGTTCTCTGGCTTGATCCATTGTTCTTTGGCTTGCTCCACTGTTCTCTAGCTTTCTCCATTGTTCTCTGGCTTGTTCGACCGTTCTCTGGCTTGCTCCACTGTTCTCTGGCTTGCTCCACCTTTCTCTGGTTTGCTCCACCTTTCCCTCGCTTCCTCCACCATTGTCTGGCTTGCTCCACCGTTCTCTGTCTTGCTCCACCATTCTTTGGCTTGCTCCACCGTTCTCTTGCTTGCTCCACCNCCAGTTGGCCCAAGAACGACGGGCAGGAAGACTGGTGGTGTCTGATAACCTGACAGCTAGAGGAAAAACGGCTGCAGCAGGGCAAGTTGTGAGGTAGGCAGTGACGTCGGTCCGCGAGTCAGGAGAGTGACGGCTTATTCCCCAGTTGGCCCGAGACCGACGGGCGGGAAGAGTGGTGGTGTCCGATGTCCTGGTGGCGGAAGGCGTCCTGCGGTTGCTGACGACGAGCAAAGGTGGCACGGGAGGGCGGCTCGAGGTGATGAACACGAGAGAGCTGAGACAGATGAGGCAGATGGAGTAGATGATGCTGATGAAGAAGATGAAGAGGCAGGAGGCACTTGTTGGAGCTGGAATGATGAGGTGCGGCAGGTAGCGGGCGGCAGGAAGCTTCCAAGAGGATGACGGCAGATGGCGGCTCGAGCTGCTTATGGCTGTTGCTACATGGAGTTCTAGAGTTACCAATTATCAGCCGCGGGCGCGGAATGGGCGCAGGGCTTTCTCAAGGTGACAAGACAATTCTTCAGCGTAAGGAGCACTTCAAGCGGTACCACTGTTGTAAGCTACTGGCGGAGCAAAGAGACGCAAAGTGGCAGGAGCGGCGGCTGAGGAATGTTGATCACAAAGGTAAAATAATGGCGGCGGCAGAGCGATGACTGGGTCACTAGGCACCAGGTGATGTTGCCTAATGCTCTGATACCATGTGAGAAGAACATAAGCATGAGAACGATAGTAGCAGAAGCAGGCTGTACTATCGGAACATGCACGAGTATGTCAGCGAAGTGACGGAAGTGAGAGTGGTCCCAGGGAGTTAGTCGTAGAGCTTGAGAGAGGTCGAGGTGCCAAGCAGATGAGATAGACAGGAGCTGTTGAGAGAGAGCGAGAGCAAGGAAAGTGATGGTTGGCAAGTGCTGAGCGAAGGAGCGAGAGTGGCGGAGCAAAGGGTTGCGAGCTGGGAGAGGCTGGCGAAGGCAAGGTATGCGAGGTGTGAGCAGAGCAAAGACATGGCGGCAAAGCCGCAGAACCAAAAAGGGAACAGGATGGGAAGAACTGTTCTGGTTATCTTGAGGGAATGAACATCCTCGATATAAAAAGAACAGAACAGGACAAATGAGCTAAGCAACGACTTCTTTCCGCTAGCCGAACACGGGTGACAGGTGTCACTTAACTAGGAGATGTCTTGACGGTGAGTTCCGAACAGTCGAGTGACAAGAGAACCGTTAGTCAAGGTGGTTCGGGGGCCTGGACCTGAACCGTTATTGAGAAAGGAATTCTCTGGCTGCAGGTATGCGAGAAGTTACTTTCGCGAGGAAATTCCAACACTAGCTTGCTCTACCTTTCTCTGGCTTGCTCCATCGTTCTCTGGCTTGCTCCACGGTTATCTGGCTTGCTCCAGCATTCTATGGCTTGCTCCACCTTTCTCCGGCTTGCTCCACCGTTCTCATGCTCTCTGCACTGTTATCTGGCTTGCGCCACCTTTCTCTGGCCTGATCCACCTTTCTCTAGCTTGCTCCACCGTTCTCTAGCTTGCTCCACCGTTCTCTAGCTTGCTCCACCGTTCTCTAGCTTGCTCCACCGTTCTCTAGCTTGCTCCACCGTTCTCTAGCTTGCTCCACCGTTCTCTAGCTTGCTCCACCGTTCTCTAGCTTGCTCCACCGTTCTCTAGCTTGCTCCACCGTTCTCTAGCTTGCTCCACCGTTCTCTAGCTTGCTCCACCGTTCTCTAGCTTGCTCCACCGTTCTCTAGCTTGCTCCACCGTTCTCTAGCTTGCTCCACCGTTCTCTAGCTTGCTCCACCGTTCTCTAGCTTGCTCCACCGTTCTCTAGCTTGCTCCACCGTTCTCTAGCTTGCTCCACCGTTCTCTAGCTTGCTCCACCGTTCTCTAGCTTGCTCCACCGTTCTCTAGCTTGCTCCACCGTTCTCTAGCTTGCTCCACCGTTCTCTAGCTTGCTCCACCGTTCTCTAGCTTGCTCCACCGTTCTCTAGCTTGCTCCACCGTTCTCTAGCTTGCTCCACCGTTCTCTAGCTTGCTCCACCGTTCTCTAGCTTGCTCCACCGTTCTCTAGCTTGCTCCACCGTTCTCTAGCTTGCTCCACCGTTCTCTAGCTTGCTCCACCGTTCTCTAGCTTGCTCCACCGTTCTCTAGCTTGCTCCACCGTTCTCTAGCTTGCTCCACCGTTCTCTAGCTTGCTCCACCGTTCTCTAGCTTGCTCCACCGTTCTCTAGCTTGCTCCACCGTTCTCTAGCTTGCTCCACCGTTCTCTAGCTTGCTCCACCGTTCTCTAGCTTGCTCCACCGTTCTCTAGCTTGCTCCACCGTTCTCTAGCTTGCTCCACCGTTCTCTAGCTTGCTCCACCGTTCTCTAGCTTGCTCCACCGTTCTCTAGCTTGCTCCACCGTTCTCTAGCTTGCTCCACCGTTCTCTAGCTTGCTCCACCGTTCTCTAGCTTGCTCCACCGTTCTCTAGCTTGCTCCACCGTTCTCTAGCTTGCTCCACCGTTCTCTAGCTTGCTCCACCGTTCTCTAGCTTGCTCCACCGTTCTCTAGCTTGCTCCACCGTTCTCTAGCTTGCTCCACCGTTCTCTAGCTTGCTCCACCGTTCTCTAGCTTGCTCCACCGTTCTCTAGCTTGCTCCACCGTTCTCTAGCTTGCTCCACCGTTCTCTAGCTTGCTCCACCGTTCTCTAGCTTGCTCCACCGTTCTCTAGCTTGCTCCACCGTTCTCTAGCTTGCTCCACCGTTCTCTAGCTTGCTCCACCGTTCTCTAGCTTGCTCCACCGTTCTCTAGCTTGCTCCACCGTTCTCTAGCTTGCTCCACCGTTCTCTAGCTTGCTCCACCGTTCTCTAGCTTGCTCCACCGTTCTCTAGCTTGCTCCACCGTTCTCTAGCTTGCTCCACCGTTCTCTGGCTTGCTCCACCTTTGTCTGCCTTGCTCCACCGTTCTCTGGCTTGCTCCACCGTTCTCTGGCTTGCTCCACCATTCTCTGGCTTGCTCCACGGTTATCTGGCTTGCTCCAGCATTCTATGGCTTGCTCCACCTTTATCTGGTTTACGCCACCGTTCCCTGGCTTGCTCCACCTTTCTCTGGCTTGCTCCACCTTCCTCTGGCTTGCTCCACCTTTCTCTTGCCTGCTCCACCTTTCTTTGGCTTGTTCGACCTTTCTCTGGCTTGATTCACCTTTCTGTGGCTTGCTCCACTGTTCGCTGGCTTACTCCACCTTTCCCTAACTTCATCCACCTTTCTTTGGCTTGCTCCACCTGTCCCTGGCTTGCTCCACCGTGCTCTGGCTCACTCAACCTTTCCCTGGCTCGCTCCACCTTTCCCTGGCTTGCTCCATCGTTCTCTGGCTTGCTCCACCTTCCTCAGGCTTGGTCCACCTTACTCTGGCTTGCTGAACATTTCTTTGGATTGTTCCAACGTTATCTGGCTTGCTCCATTGTTGTGTGGCTTGCCCCATTGTTCTCTGGCTTGCTCCACTGTTCCGTGGCTTGCTCCACCTTTCTCTGGCTTGCTCCACATTTTTGTGGCTTGCTTCACCTTTCTCTGGCTTGCTCCACTGTTCTCTGGCTTGCTCCATTGTTCTCTGGCTTGCTCCACTGTTCCGTGGCTTGCTCCACCTTTCTCTGGCTTGCTCCACATTTTTGTGGCTTGCTTCACCTTTCTCTGGCTTGCTCCACTGTTCTCTGGCTTGCTCCATTGTTGTCTGGCTTGCTCCACCATTCTCTGGCTTGCTCCACCTTTATTTGGCTTAATCCACCTTTCTTTGGCTTGCTCCACCGTTCTGTGGCTTGATCCACTCTTCTCTGGCTTGCTCCACCGTTCTCTGGCTTGCTCCATCGTTGTCTGGCTTGCTCCACCATTCTCTGGCTTGCTCCACCTTTATTTGGCTTAATCCACCTTTCTTTGGCTTGCTCCACCGTTCTGTGGCTTGATCCACTCTTCTCTGGCTTGCTCCACCGTTCTCTGGCTTGCCCCACAGTTCTCTGGCTTGCTCCACCATTATCTTGCTTGCTCTACCGCTCTCTGGCTTTCTCCACCTTTTACTGGTTTGCTCCACCTTTCTCTGGCTTGCTCCACCTTTCTCCGGCTTGCTCCACCTTTCTCTGCCTTGCTCCACCGTTCTGTGACTTGCTCCACCAATCTCTGGCTTGCTCCACCTTTCTCTGGCTTGTTCCACCGTTCTCTGGCTTGCTCCACCATTTTCCCGCTTGCTCCACTGTTCTTTGGCTTGCTCCAACATTCTCTGTATTGCTCCACCGTTCTCTGGCTTGCTCCACCGTTCTCTGGCTTGCTCCACCATTTTCCCGCTTGCTCCACTGTTCTTTGGCTTGCTCCAACATTCTCTGTATTGCTCCACCGTTCTCTGGCTTGCTCCACCGTTCTCTGGCTCTCTGCACTGTTCTCTGGCTTGCTCCACCTTTCTCTGGCTTGCTCCACGTTTCTCTGGCTTGGTCCACCTTTCTCTGGCTTACTTCACTGTTCTCTGGATTGCTCCATCGTTCTATGGCTTGGTCCACCTTTCTCTGGCTTTCTCCACCTTTCTCTGGCTTGCTCCACCGTTCTCTGGCTTGCTTCAACGTTGTATGGCTTGCTCCACCGTTCTCTGGCTTGCTCCACTGTGCTCTGGCTTGCTCAACTGTTCTTTGGCTTGCTCCACCGTTCTCTGGCTTGTTCCACCGTTCTCTGGCTTGCTCCATCTTTCTCTCGCATGCTCCACCGTTCTCTGGCTTGCTCCACCTTTCTCTGGCTTGCTCCACCTTTCTTAGGCTTGCTCAACCGTTCTCCGGCTTGCTCCACGGTTGTATGGCTTGCTCCATTGTTCTCTGAAGTGCTCCACCGTGCTCTGGTTTGTTCCACCGTTCTCTGGCTTGCTCCATGGTACTCTGGCTTGCTCCACCGTTCCCTGGCTTGCTCCACCGTTCTCTGGCTTGCTCCACCTTTCTCTCGCTTCCTCCACCGTTTTCTGGCTTGCTCCACCTTTCTCTAGCTTGCTCCACCTTTCTCTTGCTTGCTCCAGCTTTCTTTGCTTTACTCCACCTTTCTGTCTTGCTCCACCATTCTCTGGCTTGCTCCACCATTCTATGGCTTGCTCAAATAACCTCTGGCTTGCTCCACTGTTCTCTGGCTTGCTCCACTGTTCTCTGGCTTGCCCCACCTTTCTCTGGCTTGCTCCACCTTTCCATGGCCTGCTCCACGTTTCTCTGGCCTTCTCCACCGTTCTCTAGCTTGCTCGCTCGTTCTCTGGTTTACTCCACTGTTCTCTGGCATGCTCCACCGTTATGTGGCTTGCTCTACCATTTTCTGGCTTGCTCCACCGTTCGCTGCCTTGCTCCACTCTTTTCTGGCTTGTTCCACCGTTCTCTAGCTTGCTCCACCGTTCTCTGGTTTGCTCCTCCGTTCTCTGGCTTGCTCTACCGTTATCTGGCTTACTCCATTATTCTCTGGCTTGCTCCATCGTTCTCTGGCTTTCTCCACCGTTTCCTNCTCCACCTTTCTCTGGCTTGCTCCACCTTTCTTTGCTTGCTCCATGTTTTTTTGGCTTGCTCCATCTTTCTCTGGCTTGCTTGACATTTCTCTGGCTTGCTCCACCTTTCCCTGGCTTGCACCACGGTTCTCTGGCTTGCTCCACAGGTTTCTGGCTTGCTCCACCGTTCTCTGGCTTGCTCCACAGTTTGCTGGCTTGCTCCACCTTTCTTCGCCTTGCTCCACCGTTCTCTTGCTTGCTCCACCGTTCTCTGGCTTGCTCCACCATTCTCTGGCTTGATCCATCGTTATCTGGCTTGCTCCACCTTTCTCTGGCTTGCTCCACCTTTCTCTTGCTTGCGCCACCGTTTCCTGGCTTGCCCCACTGTTCTCTGGCTTGCTTCACCTTTCTCTGTCTTGCTCCACCATTCTCTGGCTTGATCCACTGTTATCTGGCTTGCTCCACCATTCTTTGGCTTGCTCGAATGTTCGCTGGCCTTCTCTACCTTTCTCTGGCTTGATCTACCTTTTTCTGGCTTGCCCCACCTTTCCCTCGCTTGCTCCACCGTTCTCTGGCGCGCTCCACCTTTCCCTGGCTTGCTCCACCTTTCCCTTGCTTGCTCCACCATTCTCTGGCTTGCTCCACATTTCTTTGGCTTGGTCCATCTTACTCTGGCTTGCTTAAACTTTCTCTGGCTTGCTCCACCGTTCTCTGGTTTGCTCCTCCGTTCTCTGGCTTGCTCTACCGTTATCTGGCTTACTCCATTATTCTCTGGCTTGCTCCATCGTTCTCTGGCTTTCTCCACCGTTTCCTGGCTTGCTCCACCTTTCTGTGGCTTGCTCCACCTTTCCCTCGCTTGCTCCACCTTTCTCTGGCTTGCTCCACTATTCTCTGGCTTTCTCCATCGTTGTCTGGCTTCCTCCATTGTTCTATGGCTTGCTACACCTTTCTCTGGCTTGCTCCACCTTTCTTTGGCTCCTCCTCCATTCTCTCGATTGTTTCACTGTTTTCTGGCTTGCTCCACCGTTCTCTGGATTGCTCCACCTGACACTGGTTTGCTCCACCTTTCTCTGGCTTGATCCACCTTTCTCCGGCTTGCTCCACCATTCTCTTCCTTGCTCCACCATTCTCTGGCTTTCTCCATCGTTCTGTGACGTTTTCCACCAATCTCTGGCTTGCTTGACCTTTCTCTGGCTTGTTCCACCTTTTCTGGCTTGCTCCATCTTTCTCTGGCTTGCTCCAACTTTCTTTGCATTTCTCCACCTTTCTCGAGGTTGCTCTACCATTCTCCGGCTTGCTCCACCATTCTCTGGCTTGCTCCACCTTTATCTGGCTTGCTCCACTGTTTTCTGGCTTGCTCCACCATTCTCTGGCTTGCTCCACCGTTCTCTGGCTTGTTCCACCGTTCTCTCGCTTGCTCCACCGTTCTCTTGGTTGCTTTTCCTTTCTCTGGCTTGCTCCATCTTTCTCTAGCTTGCTCCATTGTTCTACGGCTTGCTCCACTTTTCTCTGGCTTGCTCCAAATTTCTATGGCCTGCTCCACCTTTCTCTGGCTTGCTCCATCTTTTTCTGACGTGCTCCACCTTTCTCTGGCTTGCTCCACCTTTCTCTGGCTTGCTTCACCGTTCTCTGTCCTGCTCCACCTTTTACTGGCTTGCTCGACCTTTCTCTAGCTTGCCTGACCTTTCTCCGGCTTGCTCCACCGTTCTCTGCCTTGCTCCACTGTTTTCTGGCTTGCTCCATCTTTCTCTCGCTTGCTCCACGATTCTCTGGCTTGCGCCACCTTTCTCTGGCCTGATCCACCTTTCTCTAGCTTGCTCCACCGTTCTCTCGCTTACTCCACGATTCTCTTGCTTACTCCACTGTTCTCTGGATTGTTGCACCGTTCTGTGGCTTGTTCCACCATTCTCTGGCTTGCTCCATCGTTCTCTGGTGTGCTCCACCGTTCTCTGCCTTGCTCCACTGTTTTCTGGCTTGCTCCATCTTTCTCTCGCTTGCTCCACGATTCTCTGGCTTGCGCCACCTTTCTCTGGCCTGATCCACCTTTCTCTAGCTTGCTCCACCGTTCTCTCGCTTACTCCACGATTCTCTTGCTTACTCCACTGTTCTCTGGATTGTTGCACCGTTCTGTGGCTTGTTCCACCATTCTCTGGCTTGCTCCATCGTTCTCTGGTGTGCTCCACCGTTCTCTGCCTTGCTCCACTGTTTTCTGGCTTGCTCCATCTTTCTCTCGCTTGCTCCACGATTCTCTGGCTTGCGCCACCTTTCTCTGGCCTGATCCACCTTTCTCTAGCTTGCTCCACCGTTCTCTCGCTTACTCCACGATTCTCTTGCTTACTCCACTGTTCTCTGGATTGTTGCACCGTTCTGTGGCTTGTTCCACCATTCTCTGGCTTGCTCCATCGTTCTCTGGTGTGCTCCACCGTTCTCTGCCTTGCTCCACTGTTTTCTGGCTTGCTCCATCTTTCTCTCGCTTGCTCCACGATTCTCTGGCTTGCGCCACCTTTCTCTGGCCTGATCCACCTTTCTCTAGCTTGCTCCACCGTTCTCTCGCTTACTCCACGATTCTCTTGCTTACTCCACTGTTCTCTGGATTGTTGCACCGTTCTGTGGCTTGTTCCACCATTCTCTGGCTTGCTCCATCGTTCTCTGGTGTGCTCCACCGTTCTCTGCCTTGCTCCACTGTTTTCTGGCTTGCTCCATCTTTCTCTCGCTTGCTCCACGATTCTCTGGCTTGCGCCACCTTTCTCTGGCCTGATCCACCTTTCTCTAGCTTGCTCCACCGTTCTCTCGCTTACTCCACGATTCTCTTGCTTACTCCACTGTTCTCTGGATTGTTGCACCGTTCTGTGGCTTGTTCCACCATTCTCTGGCTTGCTCCATCGTTCTCTGGTGTGCTCCACCGTTCTCTGCCTTGCTCCACTGTTTTCTGGCTTGCTCCATCTTTCTCTCGCTTGCTCCACGATTCTCTGGCTTGCGCCACCTTTCTCTGGCCTGATCCACCTTTCTCTAGCTTGCTCCACCGTTCTCTCGCTTACTCCACGATTCTCTTGCTTACTCCACTGTTCTCTGTTTTGCTCCACCATTCTCTGGCTTGCTCCATCTTTCTCTGGCTTGCTCGATCGTTCTCTGGCTTGCACCACCGTTTCATGGCTTGCTCCACCATTCTCTGGCTTGCTCCATCTTTCTCTGGCTTGCTTCACCTTTCTCTGGCTTGCTCCACTGTTCACCGGCTTGCTCCATCGTTGTCTGGCCTGCTCCACCGTTCTCTGGCTTGCTCCACCGTTCTCTCGCTTGCTGCACCTCTCTCTGGTTTTCTCCACCTTTCTCTCACTTGCTCCACCGTTCTCTGGCTTGCTCCACCTTCCTCTGGCTTGCGCCACCTTTCTCTGGCTCGCTCCACCTTTCTCTGGCTTGCTCCACCGTTCTCTGGCTTGCTCCACCGTTCTCTGGCTTGCTCCACCGTTCTCATGCTCTCTGCACTGTTATCTGGCTTGCGCCACCTTTCTCTGGCCTGATCCACCTTTCTCTAGATTGCTCCACCGTTCTCTTGCTTGCTCCACCGTTGTATGCATTGCTCCACTGTTCTCTGGCTTGCTCCACCGTGATCTGGCTTGCTCCACCATTCTCTGGCTTGCTCCATCGTTCTCTGGTGTGCTCCACAGTTCTCTGGCTTGTTCCACCTTTCTCTGGCTCGCTCCATCTTTCTCTGGCTTGCTCCACCGTTCTCTGTCTTGCTCCACCTTTCTCTAGCTTGCTCCACCTTTCTCTGGCTTGCTTCACCTTTCTTTGCTTTGCTCCACCTTTCTCTGGCTCGCTCCATCTTTCTCTGGCTTGCTCGACCTTTCTCTAGCTTGCCTGACCTTTCTCTGGCTTGCTCCATCTTACTCTGGCTTGCTTCACCTTTCTCTGGCTTGCTCCATCTTACTCTGGCTTGCTTCACCTTTCTCTGGCTTGCTCCATCTTACTCTGGCTTGCTTCACCTTTCTCTGGCTTGCTCCATCTTACTCTGGCTTGCTTCACCTTTCTCTGGCTTGCTCCATCTTACTCTGGCTTGCTTCACCTTTCTCTGGCTTGCTCCATCTTACTCTGGCTTGCTTCACCTTTCTCTGGCTTGCTCCATCTTACTCTGGCTTGCTTCACCTTTCTCTGGCTTGCTCCATCTTACTCTGGCTTGCTTCACCTTTCTCTGGCTTGCTCCATCTTACTCTGGCTTGCTTCACCTTTCTCTGGCTTGCTCCATCTTACTCTGGCTTGCTTCACCTTTCTCTGGCTTGCTCCATCTTACTCTGGCTTGCTTCACCTTTCTCTGGCTTGCTCCATCTTACTCTGGCTTGCTTCACCTTTCTCTGGCTTGCTCCATCTTACTCTGGCTTGCTTCACCTTTCTCTGGCTTGCTCCATCTTACTCTGGCTTGCTTCACCTTTCTCTGGCTTGCTCCATCTTACTCTGGCTTGCTTCACCTTTCTCTGGCTTGCTCCATCTTACTCTGGCTTGCTTCACCTTTCTCTGGCTTGCTCCATCTTACTCTGGCTTGCTTCACCTTTCTCTGGCTTGCTCCATCTTACTCTGGCTTGCTTCACCTTTCTCTGGCTTGCTCCATCTTACTCTGGCTTGCTTCACCTTTCTCTGGCTTGCTCCATCTTACTCTGGCTTGCTTCACCTTTCTCTGGCTTGCTCCATCTTACTCTGGCTTGCTTCACCTTTCTCTGGCTTGCTCCATCTTACTCTGGCTTGCTTCACCTTTCTCTGGCTTGCTCCATCTTACTCTGGCTTGCTTCACCTTTCTCTGGCTTGCTCCATCTTACTCTGGCTTGCTTCACCTTTCTCTGGCTTGCTCCATCTTACTCTGGCTTGCTTCACCTTTCTCTGGCTTGCTCCATCTTACTCTGGCTTGCTTCACCTTTCTCTGGCTTGCTCCATCTTACTCTGGCTTGCTTCACCTTTCTCTGGCTTGCTCCATCTTACTCTGGCTTGCTTCACCTTTCTCTGGCTTGCTCCATCTTACTCTGGCTTGCTTCACCTTTCTCTGGCTTGCTCCATCTTACTCTGGCTTGCTTCACCTTTCTCTGGCTTGCTCCATCTTACTCTGGCTTGCTTCACCTTTCTCTGGCTTGCTCCATCTTACTCTGGCTTGCTTCACCTTTCTCTGGCTTGCTCCATCTTACTCTGGCTTGCTTCACCTTTCTCTGGCTTGCTCCATCTTACTCTGGCTTGCTTCACCTTTCTCTGGCTTGCTCCATCTTACTCTGGCTTGCTTCACCTTTCTCTGGCTTGCTCCATCTTACTCTGGCTTGCTTCACCTTTCTCTGGCTTGCTCCATCTTACTCTGGCTTGCTTCACCTTTCTCTGGCTTGCTCCATCTTACTCTGGCTTGCTTCACCTTTCTCTGGCTTGCTCCATCTTACTCTGGCTTGCTTCACCTTTCTCTGGCTTGCTCCATCTTACTCTGGCTTGCTTCACCTTTCTCTGGCTTGCTCCATCTTACTCTGGCTTGCTTCACCTTTCTCTGGCTTGCTCCATCTTACTCTGGCTTGCTTCACCTTTCTCTGGCTTGCTCCATCTTACTCTGGCTTGCTTCACCTTTCTCTGGCTTGCTCCACCATTTTGTGACTTACTCCACCAATCTCTGGCTTGCTCCACCTTTCTCTGGCTTGATCCACCGTTCACTGGCTTGGTCCACCATTCTCTGTCTTGCTCCACTGTACTCTGGCTTGGTCCACCATTCTCTGGATTGCTTACCGTTCTCTGGCTTGCTCCAGCAATCTGTGGCTTGCTACACAGTTCTCTGGCTTGTTGCTTTGTTGTCTGGTTTGCTCTACCTTTCTTTTGCTTGCCTCACCTTTCTCTGGCTTTCTTCACCTTTCCCTGGCTTGCTCCACCGTTCTTTGGCTTGCTCCACTATTCTCTGGCTTGCTCCTCTGTTCTCTGGCTTTCCCCACCTTTCTCTAGCTTGCTCCACGTTTCTCTGGCCTGCTCCACGTTTCTCTGACCTGCTCCACCGTTCTCTAGCTTGCTCCACCGTTCGCTGGCTTGCTCAACTCCTTCCTGGCATGTTCCAATTTTCTCTTGCTTGCTCCACTATTCTCTGGCTTGCTCCTCTGTTCTCTGGCTTTCCCCACCTTTCTCTAGCTTGCTCCACGTTTCTCTGGCCTGCTCCACGTTTCTCTGACCTGCTCCACCGTTCTCTAGCTTGCTCCACCGTTCGCTGGCTTGCTCAACTCCTTCCTGGCATGTTCCAATTTTCTCTTGCTTGCTCCACTATTCTCTGGCTTGCTCCTCTGTTCTCTGGCTTTCCCCACCTTTCTCTAGCTTGCTCCACGTTTCTCTGGCCTGCTCCACGTTTCTCTGACCTGCTCCACCGTTCTCTAGCTTGCTCCACCGTTCGCTGGCTTGCTCAACTCCTTCCTGGCATGTTCCAATTTTCTCTTGCTTGCTCCACTATTCTCTGGCTTGCTCCTCTGTTCTCTGGCTTTCCCCACCTTTCTCTAGCTTGCTCCACGTTTCTCTGGCCTGCTCCACGTTTCTCTGACCTGCTCCACCGTTCTCTAGCTTGCTCCACCGTTCGCTGGCTTGCTCAACTCCTTCCTGGCATGTTCCAATTTTCTCTTGCTTGCTCCACTATTCTCTGGCTTGCTCCTCTGTTCTCTGGCTTTCCCCACCTTTCTCTAGCTTGCTCCACGTTTCTCTGGCCTGCTCCACGTTTCTCTGACCTGCTCCACCGTTCTCTAGCTTGCTCCACCGTTCGCTGGCTTGCTCAACTCCTTCCTGGCATGTTCCAATTTTCTCTTGCTTGCTCCACTATTCTCTGGCTTGCTCCTCTGTTCTCTGGCTTTCCCCACCTTTCTCTAGCTTGCTCCACGTTTCTCTGGCCTGCTCCACGTTTCTCTGACCTGCTCCACCGTTCTCTAGCTTGCTCCACCGTTCGCTGGCTTGCTCAACTCCTTCCTGGCATGTTCCAATTTTCTCTTGCTTGCTCCACTATTCTCTGGCTTGCTCCTCTGTTCTCTGGCTTTCCCCACCTTTCTCTAGCTTGCTCCACGTTTCTCTGGCCTGCTCCACGTTTCTCTGACCTGCTCCACCGTTCTCTAGCTTGCTCCACCGTTCGCTGGCTTGCTCAACTCCTTCCTGGCATGTTCCAATTTTCTCTTGCTTGCTCCACTATTCTCTGGCTTGCTCCTCTGTTCTCTGGCTTTCCCCACCTTTCTCTAGCTTGCTCCACGTTTCTCTGGCCTGCTCCACGTTTCTCTGACCTGCTCCACCGTTCTCTAGCTTGCTCCACCGTTCGCTGGCTTGCTCAACTCCTTCCTGGCATGTTCCAATTTTCTCTTGCTTGCTCCACTATTCTCTGGCTTGCTCCTCTGTTCTCTGGCTTTCCCCACCTTTCTCTAGCTTGCTCCACGTTTCTCTGGCCTGCTCCACGTTTCTCTGACCTGCTCCACCGTTCTCTAGCTTGCTCCACCGTTCTCTCGCTTGCTCCACCTCTCTCTGGCTTGCTCCACCGTTCTTTGGCTTGCTCCACCGTTCTCTGGCTTGCTCCACCTTTCTCTGGCTTGCTCCACCTTTCTCTGGCTTGCTCCACCTTACTCCTGCTTGCTTAACCTTTCTCTGGCTTGCTACACCGTTATTTGGCTTGCTCCATTGTTCTCTGGATTGCTCCATCGTTCTATGGCTTGCTCCACCATTCCCTGGCTTGCTTCACCTTTCTCTGGCTTTCTCCACCTTTCTCTGGCTTGCATCACCTTTCTCTGGCTTGCTCCACTGTTCTCTGGCTTGCTCCATCGTTGTCTGGCTTGCTCCATAGTTCTATGGCTTGATCGACCTTTCTCTGGCTTGCTCCACCTTTCTTTGGCTTGCTTCACCTTTCTCTGGCTTGCTTCACCTTTCTCTGCTTTTCACCACCTTTCTCTGGCTTGCTCCACCATTCTCTGGCTTGCTCCACCTCTCTCTGGCTTTCTCCACTATTCTCTGGCTTGCTTTACTGTTCTCTGGCTTGCTCCACTGTTCTCTGGCTTTCCCCACCTTTGTTTGGCTTGCTTCACAGTTCTCTGGCTTGCTCCACTGTTCTTTGGCTTGCTCCACCTTTCTCTTGCTTGCTCCACCTTTTTCTGGTTTACTCCACTGTTCTCTGGCTTGCTCCACCGTTCTTTAGCTTGCTCCACCTTTCTCTTGCTTGCTCCACCTTTTTCTGGTTTACTCCACTGTTCTCTGGCTTGCTCCACCGTTCTTTAGCTTGCTCCACGAGTCTCTAGCTTGCTCCACCGTTTGCTGGCTTGCTCAACTCCTTCCTGGCATGTTCCAATTTTCTCTTGCTTGCTTCACTGTTCTATGGTTTGCTCCACCGTTCTCCCGCTTGCTCCAGCGTTCTCTGGTTTGCTCCACCGTTCTCTGGCTTGCTCCACTGTTCTTTGGTTCGCTTCACTGTTCTCTGGTTTGCTCCACCGTTCTCCCGCTTGCTCCAGCGTTCTCTGGTTTGCTCCACCGTTCTCTGGCTTGCTCCACTGTTCTTTGGTTCGCTTCACTGTTCTCTGGTTTGCTCCACTAAGGGTGTAACCGAGACCGGTCTCGCGATTCTGGAAGCGGAATCGGAATCGCAAGACCGAGTCTAGTCCCAGGATCGGACTCGCGATTCTCGTCTTGGACTCGTGAGTCTGCAGTATCTCGATTCCACCGTCTGGGAATTGCGAGACCAGATACCACCGCCGTGTGCACCACCACCTCCAGGTGGTTGTGCACAACCATCACAATTGTGAGCCAGCAATTGCTCCTACACCACCTCCAACTGCTTCAGCACCGCCAGCACACCACCACCACCTGTAAACCTCCACCACACCACCAATTCACTAAACCACCGACAAGTGCACCATAACTCCTGCATAGCAAAACCTGTCTATGAATGCATTATGTGTTTCTCATGCTAACCTAATCTGCTATCCAAACTTGCTATCCAAATCTGCTTTCCAAACCTGTGTAGCTGTTTGTAACTTAGTGTGCTAACCAAATCTGCTAACCAAGTATGTGTATAACTTAGTGTGCTAAACAAATCTGCTAACCAAGTATATGGAGAGAGGCCAGGAAAGGAATCTTATGCAGCCCGTGATGGAAGCTTTTTGCTCATCTCCAATCACTAAACAAGGGTTGATCACAACACATTGTGTAACACACCATAACGTTTTTGTGTCATCTCCATTCACTGAATTGGGGAATAACTGAACACAAGCATGAATTGCGATAGATGCAAACATGGACTGGAACAAAAAAATGGGAACAGACTTGTTTAAAAGCATGTGAATACATGACTAGTTCATCTCTAGAACATCATCATCGTCATCATCATCCCCCATGACAAAGCCACCCTCTTCACCACACCCATCCTTGTCGTTCTCATCCTCCTCTGAGTCCTCTGAACTAGTGTCATGTTGGCCTGAGGGTGAGTGTGCACCCTGGAGGGTCCCTAGCAGTGGCTGGTTCACACCACCAACTGTTTTTGGAGAGACTGAAACTGTGGAGGCAACTGGTTCCAAGGATGGCAGAAAACTGGTCAGAGATTGAGGCAATAGTTTTGGCCTGAATTGACTGGGAATGTACACTTGATCAAGGCCCACAAGCAGTGGCATTTCATAGCCACTGATGTAAGCTTTCCTGAACACCAAAGCATGCCAGATTTGGAGCTTCCTAGCAGATTCTATGGCTTCTAGAGTGCTCCTTGGTAGGCTGTCCTTTTCCCACCTAGGAAGGCATCCCTTCCCTCCTCTAGAAGCTTCTGCCCCTTCCTAGATTCCTCAGCTTGCTTCTAGTAGGAGGGAAGGTGTCCAGAAGACCAAGATACCTCTAGATGCCTTGTAGGACAAGTCACCCCTTCTAGAAGGTGTGCCACCTTCTTGGACCCTCACCTGGCCTTCTAGAAACTTAAAGAGGAACTCTAGAGGTTGAGCTAGCACGCTGGCATCTATTTTCCACCTCCCTTGAGGCAGGGCAGAAATTGATCTTATGGGACTTGAACCCATGCCCCTGCCTCTATAGGTGGACACCATTAACCACTAAGCCACCTTGGCTTGTCTTTTTAGTGTTCCTTTTTGGAGTCACTCCTGCCATGGTGAGAAGCATTACTCCAACAATCTCCCCCTTGTGCATCACCCATGGCAGTTGTCCATGCTCAACCTACAACTGAGGAGTCTTTCTCCTCATGGGATGCGAGCTTACATTTTATTGCTCCCTCCCACTCAGCCCCATCCTTCTTGTGCAGTGCCTCCTTGAGGCTGCTCTTGCGCGAACCCAGTCCAAATGCCCTTGTCGGCATCATATCGTTTTGTCCTTCTTTGCACACGGCTGCTTGTGCGGGGCTCTTGAGGTGGTTATTGTTGTTGCTGTCCCCTTTCGGCGCCATCCTCTCCAAGCGCCTGCTCCCCCTCTCTTGGAGACCTTGGAGACATCTGTCGACTCCCCACCTCCATGTCCATCTCCGGTGCTTCGGATTCCTCATCCGAACTGGCCGGAACAAATTGTGCCGTTTGCCCATCCCTCGGGCGATCCTCTCCGGTTGGTGGTGATGCGAGGATGTCACCCTCATTCACGTCCTCCGGCGTCTCCCCCTCAAGGAGTGGCATCCACTCCTCCCTCTTGGAGAGACCTGTCTCCTTGTCTTTCTNTCCACTGTTCTCTAGTTTGCTCCATTGTTCTCTGGCTTGCTGAACCGTTCTCTGGCTCGCTCCAATATTCTCTGGCTTGGTCCACCTTTCTCTGGCTCGCTCCACCTTTCTCTGGCTTGCTCCACCTTTCTCTCGCTTGCTCCACCATTCTCTGGCTTGCTCCACCATTCTCTGTCTTGCTCCACCATTCTCTGGATTGCTCCACCGTTCTCTTGCTTGCTCCATCATTCTCGGGCCCATCTTCCGTTCTCTCGCTTGCTCCACAGTTCGCTGGCTTTCTCCACCTTTCTCTGCCTTGCTCCACCGTTCTCTGGCTTGCTCTACTGTTCTCTGGCTTGCTCCACCATTCTCTTGCTTGTTCCACCGATATCTGGCTTGCTCCACCTTTCTCTGGCTTGGTCCACCCTTTCTGGCCTGCGCCACCGTTCCCTGGCTTGCTCCATCGTTCTCTGGCTTGCTCCTCNACTGGCCGGAACAAATTGTGCCGTTTGCCCATCCCTCGGGCGATCCTCTCCGGTTGGTGGTGATGCGAGGATGTCACCCTCATTCACGTCCTCCGGCGTCTCCCCCTCAAGGAGTGGCATCCACTCCTCCCTCTTGGAGAGACCTGTCTCCTTGTCTGTCTAACGGCTTTTCTTGTCAAACGTGACGTCGCGACTCCGGACAATCTGCTGCCTCCTTGGGTCGAAGAGCCGGTACGCCTTGCTTCCGCTCTCATATCCAAGGAAAATACACCGGCGGGTACGCGGGTCCAGCTTGCTCCGTCCTTCACGTGCCTGCACCATTGCATGTGCAACACAACCAAACGTGCGGAGGTGACCCACCGCCGGCTTCCTCTCGCTCCACACCTCTTGTGGCGTCTTCCACGCCTTGCTCTCCTTGTCCTTCAGCGGCTTGGTCGGCATGAGATTCATGATGTACGCTGCTCTCCTTGCCGCCTCCGCCCAAAACCGTTGTGTAAGGCCGGCATCGCTCAACATGGATCGCACCATGTTAAGGATTGTGCGATTTGCTCTCTCCGTGACGCCATTCTGTTGTGGGGAGTGTGGAGTTGTTTTCTGCCACTCAATCCCCTTGCTCTTCATCCACCCAAGGCACCCCGCATATTCACCGCCGTTGTCACTCTGGAACTCCTTCACCTTCAACTCTGTTTGCTGCTCCACATCAGCCACAAACTCCTGCATGCACGCAAGGACCTCACTCTTTCGCTTCATTGGGTAGAGGTAGAGTTTCCGGCCATGGTCATCGATGAAGGTGAGGAAGTAGCGAGCTCCACCGATGGAGCTCTCAAGCGGTCCACACACATCTGTGTGTACCACGACCAGTTTTGCCGATGCACGCGTCCCCTTGGTGACAAACGGCTGCCGAGTTGATTTGCCAATGATGCATGGCTCACACACGGTCTCCTTGGTTCCATCAAGGCCGCTGATTTGGAGACCCCGCACCACTTTCCTCTTAGCCATCTCCTTTACTGTAGATGGAGAAATATGGCAGAGTCGGCGGTGCCATAGGTCCAGGTCTCCTCCATCCTTCGTTGCAAGATTGGCGGCGTTGGACCCCTCCCGGCTGCTGAGGATCTTCGCGCGTAGCAGGTACAAGTCGTCCTCCCTCTTGGCACGCGCAATCACCTCACCTTTGCCCTCTTTGCGGATGAAGGCCTCCTTCTTTGTGAAGAGCACCTCAAGTCCCTTGTCGGTAAGGCGGCTGACGGAGAGCAGGTTTGCCCCAAAGTTGGGCATATGCAGCACATCGTAGATTGTGCTGGTGACAGGTTTACCATGCACAATTGACTCAATGCGGACCTTACCCTCACCGGCGGCCACCTCTGTTTTTCCATTGGCCACCGTCATGTGTCTCTCCGAGGCGCCGTAGGTGACAAATGCCACCCTGTTGCATTGCGTGTGGCGGCCTTATCCGGAGTCGATCACGGCAACTCCCGGATCCTTCAAGTTGGTGGAGTTGTACGCCATAAGGGCGTGCTCATCTTTCTTCCCGCCCCGCTGCGGCCGATCTGTTTTCTTCTTGGGACAGTTGCGCGCGTAGTGGCCCTCCTTGCCGTAGTTGAAGCACTTCTCCTTCTTTTCACCCTTCTTGGTGCCCTGTTTGGCACCCTTCCACTTGTTGCCTCGGCCTCCACTTTGAGGATGAACCGTGTAAGCTGAACTTGATGCCGCTGCACGCTCTCGACCGCCACGTTGCATCCACTCATTGTGCACGTACTCAGCAACCTTCGGGTACTTCAGCTCGTCGGAAGGCCAGCCACCAAGGACTGTGATCATGGGACTCCAACTGTCTGGCAAGGCCAGAAGGAGGATCATAGCTTGCAACTGAGAGTCGACTTCCCAACCCGTGGCCACGCACTCCGCTGCGAGCGACTCAATCTGCTGCATGATGTTGTCGCCTTCGTTGGCTCGGAGGGTGACGAGCCGTTTGAAGATGAAGAGCTGATTGGCAAGGNCGCCTTGCTCTCCTTGTCCTTCAGCGGCTTGGTCGGCATGAGATTCATGATGTACGCTGCTCTCCTTGCCGCCTCCGCCCAAAACCGTTGTGTAAGGCCGGCATCGCTCAACATGGATCGCACCATGTTAAGGATTGTGCGATTTGCTCTCTCCGTGACGCTATTCTGTTGTGGGGAGTGTGGAGTTGTTTTCTGCCACTCAATCCCCTTGCTCTTCATCCACCCAAGGCACCCCGCATATTCACCGCCGTTGTCACTCTGGAACTCCTTCACCTTCAACTCTGTTTGCTGCTCCACATCAGCCACAAACTCCTGCATGCACGCAAGGACCTCACTCTTTCGCTTCATTGGGTAGAGGTAGAGTTTCCGGCCATGGTCATCGATGAAGGTGAGGAAGTAGCGAGCTCCACCGATGGAGCTCTCAAGCGGTCCACACACATCTGTGTGTACCACGACCAGTTTTGCCGATGCACGCGTCCCCTTGGTGACAAACGGCTGCCGAGTTGATTTGCCAATGATGCATGGCTCACACACGGTCTCCTTGGTTCCATCAAGGCCGCTGATTTGGAGACCCCGCACCACTTTCCTCTTAGCCATCTCCTTTACTGTAGATGGAGAAATATGGCAGAGTCGGCGGTGCCATAGGTCCAGGTCTCCTCCATCCTTCGTTGCAAGATTGGCGGCGTTGGACCCCACCCGGCTGCTGAGGATCTTCGCGCGTAGCAGGTACAAGTCGTCCTCCCTCTTGGCACGCGCAATCACCTCACCTTTGCCCTCTTTGCGGATGAAGGCCTCCTTCTTTGTGAAGAGCACCTCAAGTCCCTTGTCGGTAAGGCGGCTGACGGAGAGCAGGTTTGCCCCAAAGTTGGGCATATGCAGCACATCGTAGATTGTGCTGGTGACAGGTTTACCATGCACAATTGACTCAATGCGGACCTTACCCTCACCGGCGGCCACCTCTGTTTTTCCATTGGCCACCGTCATGTGTCTCTCCGAGGCGCCGTAGGTGACAAATGCCACCCTGTTGCATTGCGTGTGGCGGCCTTATCCGGAGTCGATCACGG
>SZWC01003023.1:91830-103901 GCA_023375785.1 Penium margaritaceum
CTCTGGCTTGCTCCACCTTTCTCTGGCTTGCTCCACCTTTCTGTGGCTTGCTCCACTGTTTTCTGGCTTGCTCCACTTTTCTCTTCCTTGTTCCACCTTTCAGTGGCTTGCTCCACCTTTCTCTGGCTTGCTCGACTGTTTTCTGGCTTGCTCCACCATTCTCTGGCTTGCTCCACCGTTCTCTGGCTTGTTCCACCGTTCTCTGGCTTGCTACAATGTTCGCTGGCTTGCTCCACCGTTCTCTTGCTTGCTCCACCTTTCTCTGGCTTGCTCCACCTTTCTCTAGCTTGCTCCACCTTTCTCTGGCTTACTCCACCTTTCTATGGATTGCTCCACCTTTCTGTGGTCTGCTCCACCTTTCTCTGGCTTGCTCCACCTTTATCTGACGTGGTCTACCTTTCTCTGGCTTGCTCCATCGTTCACTGTCTTGCTCCACCTTTCACTGGCTTGCTCCACCTTTCTCTGACTTGCTCCACCTTTCTCTGGCTTCCTCCACCTTTCTCTGGCTTGCTCTACCTTTCTCTGGCTTGCTCCATCGTTCACTGTCTTGCTCCACCTTTCACTGGCTTGCTCCACCTTTCTCTGACTTGCTCCACCTTTCTCTGGCTTCCTCCACCTTTCTCTGGCTTGCTCTACCTTTCTCTGGCTTGCTCCATCGTTCACTGTCTTGCTCCACCTTTCACTGGCTTGCTCCACCTTTCTCTGACTTGCTCCACCTTTCTCTGGCTTCCTCCACCTTTCTCTGGCTTGCTCTACCTTTCTCTGGCTTGCTCCATCGTTCACTGTCTTGCTCCACCTTTCACTGGCTTGCTCCACCTTTCTCTGACTTGCTCCACCTTTCTCTGGCTTCCTCCACCTTTCTCTGGCTTGCTCTACCTTTCTCTGGCTTGCTCCATCGTTCACTGTCTTGCTCCACCTTTCACTGGCTTGCTCCACCTTTCTCTGACTTGCTCCACCTTTCTCTGGCTTCCTCCACCTTTCTCTGGCTTGCTCTACCTTTCTCTGGCTTGCTCCATCGTTCACTGTCTTGCTCCACCTTTCACTGGCTTGCTCCACCTTTCTCTGACTTGCTCCACCTTTCTCTGGCTTCCTCCACCTTTCTCTGGCTTGCTCTACCTTTCTCTGGCTTGCTCCATCGTTCACTGTCTTGCTCCACCTTTCACTGGCTTGCTCCACCTTTCTCTGACTTGCTCCACCTTTCTCTGGCTTCCTCCACCTTTCTCTGGCTTGCTCCACCATTCTCTGGCTTGCTCCACCATTCACTGGCTTGCTCCAATATTCTCTGGCTTGCTCCACTGTTCTCTGGCTTGCTCCACTTTTCTCTGGCTTGCCCCACCTTTCTTTGGCTTGCTCCACCTCTTTCTTGCCTGCTCCACGTTCCTCTGGCCTGCTCCACCGTTCTCCAGCTTGCTCCATCGTTCTCTGGCTTACTCCACTGTTCTCTGGCTTGCTCCACCGTTATGTGGCTTGCTCCACCATTCTCTGGCTTGCTCCACTGTTTGCTGGCTTGCTCCACTCTTTTCTGGCTTGTTCCACCATTCTCTGGCTTGCTCCACCGTTCTCTGGTTCGCTCCTACGTTCTCTGGCTTGCTCCACTGTTCTCTGGATTGCTCCACTGTTCTCTGGCTTGCTCCACTGTTCTCTAGCTTGCTCCATTGTTCTCTGGCTTGCTCCACCATTCTCTGGCTTGCTCCACTGTTCTCTGGCTTGATGCACCTTTCTCTGACTTGCTCCACCCTTCTCTGGCTTGCTCCACCTTTCCCTGGCTTGCTCCACCTTTCTCCGGCTTGCTTCACCATTCTCTTTCTTGCTCTGCCGTTCTATGGCTTGCTCCACCTTTCTCCTGCTTGCTCAATCTTTGTCTGGCTTGCTCTTCTGCTCTTTGTCTTGCTCCACAGTTTGCTGGCTTACTCGACCTTTCTCTGCCTTGCTCCACCGTTCTCTACCTTGCTCCACTGTTCTCTGGCTTGCTCCACCATTCTCTGGCTTGCTCCACCGTTATTCCGCTTCCTCCACCTTTTTATGGCTTGCTCCACGTTTCTCTGGCTTGCGCCACCGTTCCCTGGCTTACTCCACCGTTTTCTGGCGTGCTCCACATTTCTCTAGCTTGCTCCGCCTTCCTCTGGCTTGCTCCACCTTTCTCTGGCTTGCTCGACTGTTTTCTGGTTTGCTCCACCATTCTCTGGCCTGCTCCACCTTTCTCTGGCTTGTTCCACCGTGCTCTGGCTTGCTCCACCATTCTCTGGCTTGCTCCACTGTTCTCTGGCTTGCTCCACCGTTCTCTGCCTTGCTCCACTGTTCTCTTGCTTGCTCCACCATTCTCTGGCTTGCTCCACTGTTCTCTGGCTTGCTCCACCGTTCTCTGCCTTGCTCCACTGTTCTCTTGCTTGCTCCACCATTCTCTGGCTTGCTCCACTGTTCTCTGGCTTGCTCCACCGTTCTCTGCCTTGCTCCACTGTTCTCTTGCTTGCTCCACCATTCTCTGGCTTGCTCCACTGTTCTCTGGCTTGCTCCACCGTTCTCTGCCTTGCTCCACTGTTCTCTTGCTTGCTCCACCATTCTCTGGCTTGCTCCACTGTTCTCTGGCTTGCTCCACCGTTCTCTGCCTTGCTCCACTGTTCTCTTGCTTGCTCCACCATTCTCTGGCTTGCTCCACTGTTCTCTGGCTTGCTCCACCGTTCTCTGCCTTGCTCCACTGTTCTCTTGCTTGCTCCACCATTCTCTGGCTTGCTCCACTGTTCTCTGGCTTGCTCCACCGTTCTCTGGCTTGTTCCACCATTCTCTGGATTGCTTACCATTCTGTGGCTTGCTCCAGCGTTCTCTGGCTTGCTCCACAGTTCTCTGGCTTGTTGCATTGTTCTCTGGATTGCTCTACCTTTCTTTGGCTTGCGTCTCGTTTCTCTGGCTTGCTCCACCTTTGTCTGGCTTGCTTCACCGTTCTCTGGCTTCCTCCATTGTTCTCTGGCTTGCTCCACCATTCTCTGGCTTGCTCCACCTTTCTCTGGCTTGTTCCACCGTGCTCTGGCTTGCTCCACCATTCTCTGGCTTTCTCCACCGTTCTCTGGCTTGCTCCACCGTTGTCTGCCTTGCTCAACCATTCTCTGGATTGCTCCACCGTTTTTTGACATGCTCCACTGTCCTCTGGCTTGCTTCACTGTTCTCTGACTTGCTCCAACCTTCTCTGGCTTGCTCCACCTTTCTCTAGCTTGCCCCAATTTTCTCCGGCTTGCTCCACCGTTCTCTGCCTTGCTCCACCGTTCTCTGGTTTGCTCCACCATTTTGTCACATACTCCACCAATCTCTGGCTTGCTCCACCTTTCTCTGGCTTGCTCCACTGTTCTCTGGCTTGCTCCACCATTCTCTGTCTTGCTCCACTGTACTCTGGCTTGCTTCACCATTCTCTGGATTGCTTACCTTTCTCTGGATTGCTTCAGCGTTCTTTGACTTGCTCCACAGTTCTCTGGCTTGTTGCACGGTTCTCCGACTTGCTCTACCTTTATTTGGCTTGCCTCACCTTTCTCTGGCTTGCTCCAGCTTTGTCTGGCTTCCTCCACCGTTCTTTGGATTGCTCCACCATTCCCTGGCTTGCTCCATCTTTCTCTAGCTTGCTCCACCTATCTCTGGCTTGCTCCACCGTTCTCTGGCTTGCTCCACTGTTGTCTAGCTTGCTCCACCCTTCTCTGGCTTGCTCCACCGTGCTCTGGCTTGCTCCACCGTTCTCTGGCTTGCTCTACCGTTCTCTGGCTTGCTCCACCATGCTCTAACTTGCTCCACTGTTCTCTAGCTTGCTCCACTGTTCTCTGGCTTGCTCTACCTTTCTGTGGCTTGCTCCAACGTTCTCTGGTTTGCTCCACCTTTCTCTGGTTTGCTCCTACTTTCTTTGGCTTGCTCCATGTTTATTTGGCTTGCTCCATCTCTCCCCGGCTTGCTCGATTATTTTCTGGCTTGCTCCACCGTTTTCTAGTTTACTCCACTGTTCTCTGGCTTGCTCTACCTTTCTGTGGCTTGCTCCAACGTTCTCTGGTTTGCTCCACCTTTCTCTGGTTTGCTCCTACTTTCTTTGGCTTGCTCCATGTTTATTTGGCTTGCTCCATCTCTCCCCGGCTTGCTCGATTATTTTCTGGCTTGCTCCACCGTTTTCTAGTTTACTCCACTGTTCTCTGGCTTGCTCTACCTTTCTGTGGCTTGCTCCAACGTTCTCTGGTTTGCTCCACCTTTCTCTGGTTTGCTCCTACTTTCTTTGGCTTGCTCCATGTTTATTTGGCTTGCTCCATCTCTCCCCGGCTTGCTCGATTATTTTCTGGCTTGCTCCACCGTTTTCTAGTTTACTCCACTGTTCTCTGGCTTGCTCTACCTTTCTGTGGCTTGCTCCAACGTTCTCTGGTTTGCTCCACCTTTCTCTGGTTTGCTCCTACTTTCTTTGGCTTGCTCCATGTTTATTTGGCTTGCTCCATCTCTCCCCGGCTTGCTCGATTATTTTCTGGCTTGCTCCACCGTTTTCTAGTTTACTCCACTGTTCTCTGGCTTGCTCTACCTTTCTGTGGCTTGCTCCAACGTTCTCTGGTTTGCTCCACCTTTCTCTGGTTTGCTCCTACTTTCTTTGGCTTGCTCCATGTTTATTTGGCTTGCTCCATCTCTCCCCGGCTTGCTCGATTATTTTCTGGCTTGCTCCACCGTTTTCTAGTTTACTCCACTGTTCTCTGGCTTGCTCTACCTTTCTGTGGCTTGCTCCAACGTTCTCTGGTTTGCTCCACCTTTCTCTGGTTTGCTCCTACTTTCTTTGGCTTGCTCCATGTTTATTTGGCTTGCTCCATCTTTCTCTGGCTTGCTCCACCTTTCTCTGGCTTGCTCTACCTTTCTCTGGCTTGCTCCACCTTTCTCTGGCTTGCTCTACCTTTCTCTGGCTTGCTCCACCTTTCTCTGGCTTGCTCTACCTTTCTCTGGCTTGCTCCACCTTTCTCTGGCTTGCTCCACTGTTCTCTGGCTTGCTCCACCATTCTCTGGCTTGCTCCACTATTCTCTGGTTTGCTCCACTGTTCACTGGCTTGCTCCACTGTTCTGTGGCTATCCCCACCTTTCTCTGGCTTCCTCCACCTATCTCTGGCCTGCTCCGTGTTCCTCTGGATTGCTCCACCGTTGTCTAGTTTGCTCCACCGTTCTCTGGTTTACTCTACTGTTCTCTGGATCGCTCCACTGTTATGTGGCTTGCTCCACCATTCTCTGGCTTGCTCCAGGGTTCGCTGGCTTGCTCCACTCTTTTCTGGCTTGTTGCATTCTTCTCTGGCTTGCTCCACCATTCTCTGGTTTGCTCCCCGATCTGTGGCTTCCTCCACTGTTCTCTGGCTTGCTCCACTGTTCTCTGGCCTGCTCCACTGTTCTTCAGCTTGCTCCATTGTTCTTTGGCTTGTTTCACCGTTCTTTAGGCTGCTCCTCTGTTCTGTGGCTTGCTCTTTCTTTCTCTGGCTTGCTCCACCTTTCTCTGGCTTGCTTCACATTTCTCTGGCTTGCTCCACCTTTCTCTGGCTTGCTCCACCGTTCTCTTTCTTGCTCCACTGTTCTCTGGCTTGCTCCACCGTTCTCTTGCTTGCTCCATCGTTCTCCCGCTTGCTCCACTTTTTTCTTGCTTTCTCTATAGTTTGCTGGCTTGCTCCACCTTTCTCTGCCTTGCTCCACCGTTATCTGGCTTGCTCCACCTTTCTTTGGCTTGCTCCACATTTCTCTGGGTTGCTCCGCCTTCCTCTGGCTTGCTTCACCTTTCTTTGGCTTGCTCCACCTTTCTCTGGCTTGCTCTACCTTTCTCTGGCTAGCTCCACCTTTCTGTGGCTTGCTCTACTGTTTGCTGGCTTGCTCCATTGTTCTCTGGCTTGATCCACCTTTCACTGGCTTGCTCCACCGTTCTCTGGCTCGCTCCACCTTCCTTGGCCCGCTCCACCTTTCCCTGGGTTGCTTCACTGTTCTCTGGCTTGCTCCACCTTTCTCTGGCTTGCTCCACCTTACTCTTGCTTGCTTAACCATTCTCTGGTTTGCTCAACCGTTATCTGGCTTGCTCCATTGTTCTCTGGCTTGTTCCACCGTTCTCTGGATTGCTCCACCATTCCCTGGCTTGCTCCACCTTTCTCTGGCTTGCTCCACCTTTCTCTGGCTTGCTTCACCTTTCTCTGGCTTGCTCCACCTTTCTCTGGCTTGCTCCACCTTCCTCTGGCTTGCTCCACCTTTCTCCGGCTTGCTCCACCTTTCTCTGGCTTGCTCTACCTTTCTCTGGCTTGCTCCACTGTTACCTGGTTTGCGCCAACTTTCTCTGGCTTGATCCACCTTTTTTTGGCTTGCTCCACCTTTCCCTGGCTTGCTTTACCATTCCCTGGCTTCCTCCACCTTCCCTGGCTCTCTCCACCTTTTCCCTGGGTTGCTCCACCGTTCCCTGGCTTGCTCCACCTTTCTCCGGTTTACTCCACCTTACTCTGGCTTGCTTAACCTTTCTCTGGCTTGGTCCACAGTTGTCTGGCTTGCTCCATTGTTCTCTGGCTGCTCCACCATTCTCTGGCTTCCTCCATCGTTCCCTGGATTGCTCCACCTTTCTCTAGCTTGCTCCACCTTTCTCTGGCTTGCTTCACCTTTCTCTGGCTTGCTCCACTGTTCTCTGGCTTGCTTCATCGTTGTCTGGCTTGCTCCACCGTTCTCTGGCTTGCTTTACCTTTCTCGGGCTTGCTCCACCTTTATCTGGCTTGCTCCACCGCTCTCTGTCCTTTTCCACTGTTCACTGGCTTGCTCCATCGTTCTCTGGCTTGCTCCACCGTTCTCTGGCTTGCTCCACTGTTCTCTTGCTTGCTCCAAGTTTTACTGGCTTGCTCCATCTTTCTCTGGCTTGCTCCACCTTTCTCCGGCTTGCTTCACCGTTCTCTGCCTTGTTCCACCGTTCTCTGGCTTGCTCAACCGTTCTGTTACTTGCTCCACCAATCTCTGGCTTGCTCCACCTTTCTCTGGGTTACTCCACCGTTCCCTGGCTTGCTCCACCATTCTTTGGCTTGCTCCACTGTTCTCTGGCTTGCTCCACCGTTCTCTGGCTTGCTCCACCTTTCTCTGGCTTGCTCCACCTATCTCTGATTTGCTCCATCGTTCTCTGTTTTGCTCCACCGTTGCATGGCTTGCTCCACCGTTCTCTGGATTGCTCCACCGTGCTCTTCCTTGCTCCTCCGTTCTCTGGATCGCTCCACTGTTATGTGGCTTGCTCCACCATTCTCTGGCTTGCTCCAGGGTTCGCTGGCTTGCTCCACTCTTTTCTGGCTTGTTGCATTCTTCTCTGGCTTGCTCCACCATTCTCTGGTTTGCTCCCCGATCTGTGGCTTCCTCCACTGTTCTCTGGCTTGCTCCACTGTTCTCTGGCCTGCTCCACTGTTCTTTAGCTTGCTCCATTGTTCTTTGGCTTGTTTCACCGTTCTTTAGGCTGCTCCTCTGTTCTGTGGCTTGCTCCTTCTTTCTCTGGCTTGCTCCAACTTTCTCTGGCTTGCTTCACATTTCTCTGGCTTGCTCCACCTTTCTCTGGCTTGCTCCACCGTTCTCTTGCTTGCTCCATCGTTCTCCCGCTTGCTCCACTTTTTTCTTGCTTGCTCTATAGTTTGCTGGCTTGCTCCACCTTTCTCTGCCTTGCTCCACCGTTATCTGGCTTGCTCCACCTTTCTTTGGCTTGCTCCACATTTCTCTGGGTTGCTCCGCCTTCCTCTGGCTTGCTTCACCTTTCTTTGGCTTGCTCCACCTTTCTCTGGCTTGCTCTACCTTTCTCTGGCTTGCTCAACCTTTCTGTGGCTTGCTCTACTGTTTGCTGGCTTGCTCCACCGTTCTCTGGCTTGATCCACCTTTCACTGGCTTGCTCCACCATTCTCTGGCTCGCTCCACCTTCCCTGGCCCGCTCTACCTTTCCCTGGGTTGCTTCACCATTCTCTGGCTTGCTCCACCTTTCTCTGGCTTGCTCCACCTTACTCTTGCTTGCTTAACCATTCTCTGGTTTGCTCAACCGTTGTCTGGCTTGCTCCATTGTTCTCTGGCTTGTTCCACCGTTCTCTGGATTGCTCCACCATTCCCTGGCTTGCTCCACCTTTCTCTGGCTTGCTCCACCTTTCTCTGGCTTGCTTCACCTTTCTCTGGCTTGCTCCACTGTTCTCTACCTTGCTCCACTGTTCTCTGGCTTGCTCTACCTTTCTCTGGCTTGCTCCATCGTTCTCTGGCTTGCTCCACCGTTCTCTGGCTTCCTCCATCGTTCTCTGGCTTGCTCCACCGTTCTCTGGCTTCCTCCATCGTTCTCTGGCTTGCTCCACCGTTCTCTGGCTTCCTCCATCGTTCTCTGGCTTGCTCCACCGTTCTCTGGCTTCCTCCATCGTTCTCTGGCTTGCTCCACCGTTCTCTGGCTTCCTCCATCGTTCTCTGGCTTGCTCCACCGTTCTCTGGCTTCCTCCATCGTTCTCTGGCTTGCTCCACCGTTCTCTGGCTTCCTCCATCGTTCTCTGGCTTGCTCCACCGTTCTCTGGCTTCCTCCATCGTTCTCTGGCTTGCTCCACCGTTCTCTGGCTTCCTCCATCGTTCTCTGGCTTGCTCCACCGTTCTCTGGCTTCCTCCATCGTTCTCTGGCTTGCTCCACCGTTCTCTGGCTTCCTCCATCGTTCTCTGGCTTGCTCCACCGTTCTCTGGCTTCCTCCATCGTTCTCTGGCTTGCTCCACCGTTCTCTGGCTTCCTCCATCGTTCTCTGGCTTGCTCCACCGTTCTCTGGCTTCCTCCATCGTTCTCTGGCTTGCTCCACCGTTCTCTGGCTTCCTCCATCGTTCTCTGGCTTGCTCCACCGTTCTCTGGCTTCCTCCATCGTTCTCTGGCTTGCTCCACCGTTCTCTGGCTTCCTCCATCGTTCTCTGGCTTGCTCCACCGTTCTCTGGCTTCCTCCATCGTTCTCTGGCTTGCTCCACCGTTCTCTGGCTTCCTCCATCGTTCTCTGGCTTGCTCCACCGTTCTCTGGCTTCCTCCATCGTTCTCTGGCTTGCTCCACCGTTCTCTGGCTTCCTCCATCGTTCTCTGGCTTGCTCCACCGTTCTCTGGCTTCCTCCATCGTTCTCTGGCTTGCTCCACCGTTCTCTGGCTTCCTCCATCGTTCTCTGGCTTGCTCCACCGTTCTCTGGCTTGCTCTACCTTTCTCTGGCTTGCTCCATCGTTCACTGTCTTGCTCCACCTTTCACTGGCTTACTTCACCTTTCTCTAGCTTGCCCCTCCTTTCTCCAGCTTGATCCTCCATTCTCTGTCTTGCTGCATCGTTCTCTGGGTTGCTCCACCATTTTGTGACTTACTTCACCAATATATGGCTTGCTCGACCTTTCTCTGGCTTGCTCCACCATTCTCTGGCTTGCTCCACAATTCTCTGTCTTGCTCCACCATTCTCTATCTTGCTCCACCGTACTCTGGCCTGTTCCACCATTCTCTGGCTTGCTCCACCATTCTCTGGCTTGCTCCACAATTCTCTGTCTTGCTCCACCATTCTCTATCTTGCTCCACCGTACTCTGGCCTGTTCCACCATTCTCTGGATTGCTTACCATTCTGTGGCTTGCTCGAGCGTTCTCTGGCTTGCTCCACAGTTCTCTGGCTTGTTGCATTGTTCTCTGGCTTGCTCTACCTTTCTTTGGCTTGCGTCTTGTTTCTCTGGCTTGCTCCACCTTTGTCTGGCTTGCTTCACCATTCTCTGGCTTGCTCCATCGTTCTCCGGCTTGCTCCACCATTCTCTGGCTTGCTCCACCTTTCTCGGGCTTGTTCCACCGTGCTCTGGCTTGCTCCACCATTCTCTGGCTTGCTCCACCGTTCTCTGGCTTGCTCCACCAATGTCTGCCTTGCTCAACCATTCTCTGGATTGCTCCACCATTTTTTGACATGCTCCACTGTCCTCTGGCTTGCTTCACTGTTCTCTGACTTGCTCCAACCTTCTCTGGCTTGCTCCACCTTTCTCTAGCTTGCCCAACTTTTCTCCGGCTTGCTCCACCGTTCTCTGCCTTGCTCCACCGTTCTCTTGCTTGCTCCACCATTTTGTCACATACTCCACCAATCTCTGGCTTGCTCCATCTTTCTCTGGCTTGCTCCACCATTCTCTGGCTTGCTCCACCATTCTCTGTCTTACTCCACTGTACTCTGGCTTGCTTCACCATTCTCTGGATTGCTTACCTTTCTCTGGATTGCTTCAGCGTTCTTTGGCTTGCTCCACAGTTCTCTGGCTTGTTTCACTGTTCTCTGGCTTGCTCTACCTTTGTTTGGCTTGCCTCACCTTTCTCTGGCTTGCTCCAGCTTTGTCTGGCTTCCTCCACCGTTCTTTGAATTGCTCCACCATTCCCTGGCTTGCTCCATCTTTCTCCATCTTTCTCTAGCTTGCTCCACCTATCTTTGGGTTGCTCCACCGTTCTCTGGCTTGCTCCACTGTTCTCTGGCTTGCTCCACTGTTCTCTGGCTTGCTCCACTGTTCTCTGGCTTGCTCCACTGTTCTCTGGCTTGCTCCACTGTTCTCTGGCTTGCTCCACTGTTCTCTGGCTTGCTCCACTGTTCTCTGGCTTGCTCCACTGTTCTCTGGCTTGCTCCACTGTTCTCTGGCTTGCTCCACTGTTCTCTGGCTTGCTCCACTGTTCTCTGGCTTGCTCCACTGTTCTCTGGCTTGCTCCACTGTTCTCTGGCTTGCTCCACTGTTCTCTGGCTTGCTCCACTGTTCTCTGGCTTGCTCCACTGTTCTCTGGCTTGCTCCACTGTTCTCTGGCTTGCTCCACTGTTCTCTGGCTTGCTCCACTGTTCTCTGGCTTGCTCCACTGTTCTCTGGCTTGCTCCACTGTTCTCTGGCTTGCTCCACCTTTCTCTGGGTTGCTCCACCATTCTCTGGCTTGCTCCACTATTCTCTGGTTTGCTCCACTGTTCACTGGCTTGCTCCACTGTTCTGTGGCTATCCCCACCTTTCTCTGGCTTCCTCCACCTATCTCTGGCTTGCTCCGTGTTCCTCTGGATTGCTCCACCGTTGTCTAGTTTGCTCCACCGTTCTCTGGTTTACTCTACTATTCTCTGGATCGCTCAACTGTTATGTGGCTTGCTCCACCATTCTCTGGCTTGCTCCAGGGTTCGCTGGCTTGCTCCACTCTTTTCTGGCTTGTTCCATTCTTCTCTGGCTTGCTCCACCGTTCTCTGGTTTGCTCCCCGATCTGTGGCTTCCTCCACTGTTCTCTGGCTTGCTCCACTGTTCTCTGGCCTGCTCTACTGTTCTCTAGCTTGCTCCATTGTTCTTTGGCTTGCTTCACCGTTCTTTAGCCTGCTCCTCTGTTCTGTGGCTTGCTCCTTCTTTCTCTGGCTTGCTCCACCTTTCTCTGGCTTGCTTCACATTTCTCAGGCTTGCTCCACCTTTCTCTGGCTTGCTCCACCGTTCTCGTTCTTGCTCCACTGTTCTCTGGCTTGCTCCACCGTTCTCTTGCTTGCTCCATCGTTCTCCCGCTTGCTCCACTTTTTTCTTGCTTGCTCTATAGTTCGCTGGCTTGCTCCACCTTTCTCTGCCTTGCTCCACCGTTATCTGGCTTGCTCCACCTTTCTCTGGCTTGCTCCACATTTCTCTGGGTTGCTCCGCCTTCCTCTGGCTTGCTTCACCTTTCTTTGGCTTGCTCCACCTTTCTCTGGCTTGCTCTATCTTTCTCTGGCTTGCTCCACCTTTCTGTGGCTTGCTCTACTGTTTGCTGGCTTGCTCCACCGTTCTCTGGCTTGATCCACCTTTCACTGGCTTGCTCCACCGTTCTCTGGCTCGCTCCACCTTCCCTGGCCCGGTCCACCTTTCCCTGGGTTGCTTCACCGTTCTCTGGCTTGCTCCACCTTTCTCTGGCTTGCTCCACCTTTCTCTGGCTTGCTCCACCTTACTCTTGCTTGCTTAACCATTCTCTGGTTTGCTCAACCGTTGTCTGGCTTGCTCCATTGTTCTCTGGCTTGTTCCACCGTTCTCTGGATTGCTCCACCATTCCCTGGCTTGCTCCACCTTTCTCTGGCTTGCTTCACCTTTCTCTGGCTTGCTCCACTGTTCTCTGGCTTGCT
>SZWC01003023.1:108116-118886 GCA_023375785.1 Penium margaritaceum
GTTCTCTGCCTTGTTCCACCGTTCTCTGGCTTGCTCAACCGTTCTGTTACTTGCTCCACCAATCTCTGGCTTGCTCCACCTTTCTCTGGGTTACTCCACTGTTTCCTGGCTTGCTCCACCATTCTTTGGCTTGCTCCACTGTTCTCTGGCTTGCTTCACCAGTCTCTATATTGCTCCACCGTTCTCTGGCTTGCTCCACCGTTCTCTGGCTTGCTCCACCGTTCTCTGGCTCTCTCCACTGTTCTCTGTCTTGCTCGACCATTCTCTGGCTTGGTCTACCTTTCTCTGGCTTGCTCCACCTTTCTCTGATTTGCTCCATCGTTCTCTGGCTTGCTCCACCGTTGCATGGCTTGCTCCACCGTTCTCTGGATTGCTCCACCGTGCTCTTCCTTGCTCCTCTGTTCTCTGGCTTGCTCCACCGTTCTCTGGCTTGCTCCATCGTTCTCTGGCTTGCTCCACCGTTCTCTGGATTGCTCCACCGTGCTCTTCCTTGCTCCTCTGTTCTCTGGCTTGCTCCACCGTTCTCTGGCTTGCTCCATCGTTCTCTGGCTTGCTCCACCTTTCTCTGGCTGGCTAAACCTTTCTCTCGCTTGCTCCAGCATTCTCGTGCTTGCTCCACCTTTCTCTTGCTTGCTCCACCTTTCCCTAGCTTGCTCCACCTGTCTCTGGCTTAATCCACCTTTCTCTGCTTTGCTCCCTGTTTCTCTGGCTTGCTCTACCATTCTCTGGCTTGCTCCACCATTCTCTGGCTTGCTCCACTATTCTCTGGCTTGCTCCACTGTTCTCTGGCTTGCTCCACTGTTCTGTGGCTATCCCCACCTTTCTCTGGCTTCCTCCACCTATCTCTGGCCTGCTTTGTGTTCCTCTGGGTTGCTCCACTATTGTCTAGCTTGCTCCACCGTTCTCTGGTTTACTCTACTGTTCTCTGGATCGCTCCACCGTTATGTGGCTTGCTCCATCATTTTCTGGCTTGCTCCAGGGTTCGCTGGCTTGCTCCATTCTTTTCTGGCTTGTTCCATTGTTCTCTGACTTGCTCCAACGTTCTCTTGTTTGCTCCCCGATCTGTGGCTTGCTCCACTGTTCTCTGGCTTGCTGCACTGTTCTCTGGCCTGCTCCACTGTTCTCTAGCTTGCTCCATTGTTCTTTGGCTTGCTTCACCGTTCTTTGGCCTGCTCCTCTGTTCTGTTGCTTGCTCCTTCTTTCTCTGGCTTGCTCCACCTTTCTCTGGCTTGCTTCACATTTCTCTGGCTTGCTCCACCTTTCTCTGCCTTGCTCCACTGTTCTCTTTCTTGCTACACTGTTCTCTGGTTTGCTTCACTGTTCTCTTGCTTGCTCCATCGTTCTCCCGCTTGCTCCACTGTTTTCTTGCTTGCTCCATAGTTTGTTGGCTTGCTCCACCGTTCTCTGCCTTGCTCCACAGTTATCTGGCTTGCTCCACCTTTCTCTGGCTTGCTCCACATTTCTCTGCGTTGCTCCGCCTTCCTCTGGCTCGCTTCACCTTTCTTTGGCTTGCTCCACCTTTCTCTGGCTTGCTCTACCTTTCTCTGGCTTGCTCCACCTTTCTGTGGCTTGCTCTACTGTTTGGTGGCTTGCTCCACCGTTCTCTGGCTTGATCCACCTTTCACTGGCTTCCTCCACCTTTCCCTGGCTTGCTCCACCGTTCTCTGGCTTCTTACACCTTTCTCTGGCTCGCTCCACCTTTCCCTGGCTTGCTCCACCGTTCTCTGGCTTGATCCACCTTTCACTGGCTTCCTCCACCTTTCCCTGGCTTGCTCCACCGTTCTCTGGCTTCTTACACCTTTCTCTGGCTCGCTCCACCTTTCCCTGGCTGCTCCACCGTTCTCTGGCTTTCTCCACCTTTCTGTGGCTTTCTCCACCTTTTTCTTCCTTGCTCCATCTTTCTCTGGCTTGCTCCAACTATCTTTTTGGTTGCTCCACCTTTCTCTGGGTTGCTCCACCATTCTCCGACTTGCTCCACTGTTCTCTGGCTTGCTCCCCCTTTCTCTGGCTTGCTCCAACTATCTTTTTGGTTGCTCCACCTTTCTCTGGGTTGCTCCACCATTCTCCGACTTGCTCCACTGTTCTCTGGCTTGCTCCCCCTTTCTCTGGCACTCCACTGTTTTTTGGCTTGCTCCACAAGTCTCTGGCTTGCTCCACCGTTCTCTGGCTTGTTTCACCGTTCTCTGGCTTGCTCCACCGTTCTCTGGTTTGCTCCACCATTTTCTTGCTTGCTCCATCTTTCTCTGGCTTGCTTCACCTTTCTCTAGCTTGCTCCATTGTTCTCTAGCTTGCTCCAACTTTCTCTGGCTTGCTTCACCTTTCTCTGGACTACTCCACCTTTCTCTGGCTTGCTCCACCTCTCTCTGACCTGCTCCACCTTTCTCTGGCTTGCTCCACACTTCTCTGGCTTGCTCCACCGTTCTCTGTCTTGCTCCACCTTTCACTGGCTTGCTCGATGTTTCTCTAGCTTGCCCCACCTTTCTCTGGCTTGCTCCTCCATTCTCTGTCTTGCTCCAACGTTCTTCGGCTTGTTCCACCATTGTGTGACTTACTCCACCAATGTCTGGCTTGCTCCACCTTTCTCTGGCTTGCTCCACCGTTGTCTGCCTTGCTCAACCATTCTCTGGATTGCTCCACCATTTTTTGACATGCTCCACTGTCCTCTGGCTTGCTTCACTATTCTCTGACTTGCTCCAACCTTCTCTGGCTTGCTCCACCTTTCTCTAGCTTGCCCAAATTTTCTCCGGCTTGCTCCACCGTTCTCTGCCTTGCTCCACCGTTCTCTTGCTTGCTCCACCATTTTGTCACATACTCCACCAATCTCTGGCTTGCTCCATCTTTCGCTAGCTTGCTCCACCATTCTCTGGCTTGCTCCACCATTCTCTGTCTTACTCCACTGTACTCTGGCTTGCTTCACCATTCTCTGGATTGCTTACCTTTCTCTGGATTGCTTCAGCGTTCTTTGGCTTGCTCCACAGTTCTCTGGCTTGTTTCACTGTTCTCTGGCTTGCTCTACCTTTGTTTGGCTTGCCTCACCTTTCTCTGGCTTGCTCCACACTTCTCTGGCTTGCTCCACCGTTCTCTGTCTTGCTCCACCTTTCACTGGCTTGCTCGATGTTTCTCTAGCTTGCCCCACCTTTCTCTGGCTTGCTCCTCCATTCTCTGTCTTGCTCCAACGTTCTTTGGCTTGTTCCACCATTGTGTGACTTACTCCACCAATGTCTGGCTTGCTCCACCTTTCTCTGGCTTGCTCCACCGTTCTCTGGCTTGCTCCACCATTCTCCGTCTTGCTCCACGGAAATCTGGCCTGTTCCACCATTCTCTAGATTGATTCAACTTAATTGTCTTGCTCCAGCGTTCTCTGGCTTGCTCCACAGTTCTTTGGCTTGATGCACTGTTCTCTCGCTTGTTCTACCTTTCTTTGGCTTGCGTCACCTTTCTCTGGCTTGCTCCAGCTTTCTCTGGCTTGCTCCACTGTTCTGTGGCTTGCTCCACCTTTGTCTGGCTTGCTCCACCGTTCTCTGGCTTGCTCCACCATTCCCTGGCTTGCTTCACCTTTCTCTGGCTTGCTCCACTATTCTCTGGCTTGCTCCACCTTTCTGTGGCTTGCTCCACCGTGCTCTGGCTTGCTCCACCATTCTCTAGCTTGCTCCACTGTTGTCTGGCTTGCTCCAATATTGTCTGCCTTGCTCTACCATTCTCTGGATTGCTCCACCGTTCTTTGACATGCTCCACTGTTCTCTGGCTTGCTTCACTGTTCTTTGACTTTCTCCACTTTTCTCTGGCTTGCTCCACCTCTGTCTAGCTTGCCCCACCTTTCTCTGGCTTACTCCACTGTTCTCTGCCTTGCTCCACCGTTATGTGGCCTGCTCCACCATTTTGTAACTTACTCCACCAATCTCTGGCTTGCTCCACCTTTCTCTGGCTTGCTCCACCGTTCTCTCGCTTGCTCCACTATTCTCTGCCTAGCTCCAACGTACTCTGGCTTGCTCCACCATTCTCTGGATTGCTTACCGTTCTCTGGCTTGCTCCAGCGTTCTTTGGCTTGCTCCACTGTTCTCTGGCTTGTTGCACTGTTCTCTGGATTGCTCTACCTTTCTTTGGCTTGCCTCACCTTTCTCTGGCTTGCTCCACCTTTGTCTGGCTTGCTCCACTGTTCTCTGGCTTGTTGCACTGTTCTCTGGATTGCTCTACCTTTCTTTGGCTTGCCTCACCTTTCTCTGGCTTGCTCCACCTTTGTCTGGCTTGCTCCACCGTTCTCTGGCTTGCTCCACCATTCCCTGGCTTGCTCCACCTTTCTCTCGCTTGCTCCACCTATCTTTGGCTTGCTCCACCGTTGTCTGGCTTGCTCCACTGTTCTCTGGCTTGCTCCACCGTGTTCTGGCTTGCTCCAGTGTTTTCTGGCTTGCTCCACCGTTCTCTGGCTTGCTGCACCGTTGTCTTCCTTGCTCCACCATTCTCTGGATTGCTCCACCGTTCTTTTACATGGTCCACTGTTCTTTGGCTTGCTTCACTGTTCTCTCACTTGCTCCACCTTTCTTTGGCTTGCTCCACCTTTCTCCATCTTGTTCCACCTTTTTCTGGCTTGCTGCACCTTTCTTTGGCTTGCTCCACCTTTCTCTGGCTTGCTCCACCTTTCCCTGGCTTGCTCAATGGTTTCCTGGCTTGCTCCACCGTTCTCTCGCTTGCTCTTCTGTTCTCTGGCTTGCTCTACCTTTCTCTGGCTTGCTCCAATGTTCTCTGGCTTGATCAACCTTTCTCTGGCTTGCTCCAACTTCCTTTTGCTTGCTCCGTGTTTATTTGCCTTGCTCCATCTTTCTCTGGCTTGCTCCACCTTTCTATGGCTTGCTCCACCTTTCCTGGGCTTGCTCCATGGTTCTCTGGCTTGCTCCAGCGTTCTCTAGCTTGCTCCACTTTTCTCTGGCTTGCTCTATCTTTCTCTGGCTTGATCCACATTTCTCTGGCTTGCTCCACCATTCTCAGGCTTGCCTCACCTTTCTCTGGCTTGCTTTACCTTTCTCTGGCTTTCTCCACCTTTATCTGGCTTGTGCCACCGTTCCCTGGCTTACTCCACCGTTCTCAGACTTGCTCCACCTTTGTCTGCCTTGCTCCACCTTCCTCTGGCTTGATCGATCTTTCTCTCGCTTGCTCCACCTTTCTCTGGCTTGGTCCACCTTTCTCTTGCTTGCTCCACTGTTCTCTGGCTTGCTCCACTGTTCTGTGGCTATCCCCACCTTTCTTGGACTTGCTCCACCTCTCTCTGGCCTGCTCCGTGTTCCTCTGGCTTGCTCCACGGTTCTCTAGCTTGCTCCACCGTTCTCTGGTTTACTCTACTGTTCTCTGGCTTGCTCCACCGTGATGTGGCTTGCTCCACCATTCTTTGGCTTGCTCCAGGGTTCGCTGGCTTGATCCACTCTTTTCTGGCTTGTTCCACTATTCTCTGGCTTGCTCCACCGTTCTTTGGTTTGCTCCTCCGATCTCTGGCTTGCTCCATTGTTCTCTGGCTTGCTCCACTGTTCTCTGGCCTGCTCCACTGTTCTCTAGCTTGCTCCATTGTTCTCTGGCTTGCTCCGCCGTTCTCTAGCTTACTCCACTGTTCTGTGGCTTGCTCCACCTTTCTCTGGCTTGCTCCACCTTTCTCTGGTTTGCTCCACATTTCTCTGGCTTGCTCCACCTTTGTCTGGCTTGCTCCACTGTTCTCTTTCTTGCTCGACTGTTGTCTGGCTTGCTCCACCATTCCTTGCTTGCTCCATCGTTCTCTCACTTGCTGCATTGTTTTCTGGCTTGCTCTACAGTTCACTGGCTTGCTCCACCTTTGTCTGCCTTGCTCCACGGTTATCTGGCTTGCTCCACCTTTTTGTGGCTTGCTCCACTGTTCGCTGGCTTGCTCCACCTTTCTCTGGATTGATCCACCTTTCACTGGCTTGCTCCACCTTTCTCTGGCTTGCTCCACCGTTTTCTGGCTTGCTTCACCTTTCCCTGGCTCGCTCCACCTTTCCGTGGCTTGCTCCACCGTTCTCTTGCTTGCTCCACCTTTCTGTGGCTTTCTCTACCTTTTTCTTGCTTGCTCCATCTTTTTCTAGCTTGCTCCAACTCTCTATTTGGTTGCTCCTCCTTTCTCTGGATTGCTCCACCGTTCTCCGGCTTGCTCCACTGTCCTCTTGCTTACTCCACCTTTCTCTGGCTTGCTCCACTGTTTTAAGGCTTGCTCCACAATTCTCTGGCTTGCTCCACCGTTCTCCGGCTTGCTCCACTGTCCTCTTGCTTACTCCACCTTTCTCTGGCTTGCTCCACTGTTTTAAGGCTTGCTCCACAATTCTCTGGCTTGCTCCACTGTTCTCTGGCTTGTTTTACCGTTCTGTGGCTTGCTCCACCGTTCTCTGGCTTGCTCCACCATTTTCTTGCTTGCTCCACCTTTCTCTGGCTTGCTCCACCTTTCTCTAGCTTGCTCGATTGTTCTTTAGCTTGGTCCATCTTTCTCTGGCTTGTTTCACCTTTCTCTGGACTACTCCACCTTTCTCTTGCTTGCTCCACAGTTCTCTGGCTTGCTCCACCGTTCGCTGTCATGCTCCACCTTTCACTGGCTTGCTCCACCTTTCTCTAGCTTGTCCCACCTTTCTCCGGCTTGCTCCTCTGTTCTCTGTATTGCTCTTGTTGGCCTGAGATTGAGTGTGTACCCTAGAGGGTCCCTAGCAGTGGCTGGTTTACACCACCAACTGTTTTTGGAGAGACTGAAACTTTGGAGGCAACTGGTTCCAAGGATGGCAGAAAACTGGTCAGAGAGTGAGGCAATAGTTTTTGGCCTCAATTGACTGGGAATAAACTCTTGATCAAGGCTCACAAGCAGTGGATATTCACAGCCACTGATTTCAGCTTTCCAGAACACCAAAGCATGCCAGATTTGGAGCTTCCTAGGAGATTCTGTGGCTTCCACAGTGTCGATTGGTAGGCTGTCCTCTTTCCCACCTAGGAAGGCATCTCTTCCCTCCTCTAGAAGCTTCTGCCCCTTCCTAGATTCATCAGCTTGCTTCTAGTAGAGGGAAGGTGTGCAGCAGACTTAGGCACTTCTAGATGCCTTATAGGACATGTCACCCCTTCTAGAAGCTGTGCCACCTTCCTCGACCCTCACCTGGCTTTCTAGAAACTTAAAGAGGAACTCTAGAGGTTGAGCTAGCTTCCTGGCATCTATTTTCCCCCTCCCTTGAGGCAGGGCAGAATTTCATCTTGTGGGACTTGAACCCGGGTCCCTGCCTCTAGAGGTGGACACCATTAACCACTAAGCCACCTTGGCTTGTCTTTTTGGTGTTCCTTTTTGGAGTCACTCCTGCCATGGTGAGGAGCATCACTCCAACAATCTCCCCCTTGCGCATCACCCATGGCAGTTTTCCATGCTCAACCTGCACCTGAAGAGCCTTTCTCCTCATGGGAGGCAAGCTCATACTTTATTGCTCCCTCCCACTCAGCCGCATCCTTCTTGTGCAATGCCTCCTTGAGGCTCCTCTTGCGCGAACCCAGTCCAAATGCCTTGTTGGCATCGTATCGTTTTGTCCTTCTTCACACACGGCTGCCCGTGCGGGGCTGTTGAGGCGGTTGTTGTTGTTGTTGACCCCTTTCAGCGCCATCCTCTCCAAGCGCCTGCTTCCCCTCTCTTGGAGATCTTGGAGACATTGGTCGACTCCCCGCCTCCACGTCCATCTCTGGTGCTTCAGATTCTTCATCCGAACTGGCCGGAATAAATTCTGCCGCTCGCCCATCCCCTAGGCGATCCTTTCCGGTTGCTGCTCCTGCAAGGATGTCACCCTCATTCACATCTCCGGCGTCTCCCCCTCAAGGAGTGGCATCCACCTCCCCCTCTTGGAGAGACCTGCCTCCTTGTCTGTCCAACGGCTTTTCTCGTCAAACGTGACGTCGCGACTCCACACAATCTGCTGCCTCCTTTGGTCAAAGAGCCGGTACGCCTTGCTTTCGCTCTCATATCCAAGGAAAATACACCCGCGGATACGCGGGTCGAGCTTGCTCCGTCCCTCACGTGCCTGCACCATTGCATGTGCAACACAACCAAACGTGCGGAGGTGACCCACCGCCGGCTTCCTCCCGCTCCACACCTCTTGTGGCGTCTTCCACGCCTTGCTCTCCTTGTCCTTCAGCGGCTTGGTCGGCATGAAATTCATGATGTACGCTGCTGTCCTTGCCGCCTCCGCCCAATACCGTTGTGTAAGGCTGGCGTCACTCAACATGGATCGCACCATGTTAAGGATTGTGCGATTTGNCATATTCACCGCCGTTGTCACTTTGGAACGCCTTCACCTTCAACTCTGTTTGCTGCTCCACATCTGCCACAATCTCCTGCATGCACGCAAGGACCTCCCTCTTCCGCTTCATTGGGTAGAGGTAGAGTTTCCGGCTGTGGTCATCGATGAAGGTGAGGAAATAGCGAGCTCCGCCAATGGAGCTCTCAAGCGGTCCACACATATCTGTGTATACCACGGCCAGTTTTGCCGATGCACGCGTCCCCTTGGCGACAAACGGCTGCCGAGTTGATTTGCCAATGATGCATGGCTCACACACGGTCTCCTTGGTTCCATCAAGGCCGCTGATTTGGAGATCCCGCACCACTTCCCTTTTAGCCATCTCCTTTGATGGAGAAATGTGACAGAGTCAGCGGTGCCATAGGTCCAGGTCTCATCCATCATTCGTTGCAAGATTGGCGGCGTTGGATCCCATCCGGCTGCTGATGATCTTTGCGCGTAACAGGCACAAGTTGTCCTCCCTATCGGCACGCGCAATCACCTCAACTTTGCCCTTTTTGCGGATGACGGCCTCCTTCTTTGTGAAGAGTACCTCAAGTCCCTTGTCGGTAAGGTGGATGATGGAGAGCAGGCTTGCCCCAAAGTTAGGCATATGCAGCACATCGTAGATTGTGCTCATGACAGGTTTGCCATCCACAATTGACTCAATGCGGACGTTACCCTCACTGGCGGCCACCTCTATTTTTCCATTGGCCACCGTCATGCCTCTCTCCGAGGCGCCGTAGGTGACAAATGCCACCCTGTTGCATTGCGTGTGGCGGCCTGATCCGGAGTGGATGACGGCAACTCCCGGATCCTTAAAGTTGGTGGAGTTGTACACTAGAAGGCCGTGCTCATCTTTCTTCCCGCCCCGCTGCGACCGATCTGTTTTCTTCTTGGGACAGTTGCGCGCGTAGTGGCCCTCCTTGCCGCAGTTGAAGCACTTCCCCTTCTTGTCACCCTTCTTGGTGCCCTGTTTGGCACCCTTCCACTTGTCGCCTCGGCCTCCACTTTGAGGATGAACCGTGTAAGCTGAACTTGATGCCGCTGTACTCTCTCGACCGCCATGTCGCATCGACTCATTGTGCACGTACTTAGCAACCTTGGGGTACTTCAGCTCGTCGGAAGGCTAGCCACCAAGGACTGTGATCATGGGACTCCAACTGTCTGGCAAGGCCAGAAGGAGGATCGTAGCTTGCAACTGAGAGTTGACCTCCCAACCCGTGACCACGCACTCCGCTGCGAGCGACTCAATCTGCTGCATGATCTCCATGATACTTGTCTGATTATGGCGAAACAACTTCCACTGGATTCAGCAACTTGTCAACTTTCAGGGGCANGTAACCATTCACCCACATGGTGTACTCACAGGTCATATCTCACAAGAGACAGAGCATAGTTGAGTCACACTACAACGGATCTAGGGGTCATACCTCCACAAGGGGCAGAGCATTCCTGATCCGTCCTACAACACTGAACAAGGGGCAAAAACATTCAACACACCTGAAGAGCCTTTCTCCTCATGGGAGGCAAGCTCATACTTTATTGCTCCCTCCTACTCAGCCCCATCCTTCTTGTGCAGTGCCTCCTTGAGGCTCCTCTTGCGCGAACCCAGTCCAAATGCCTTGTTGGCATCGTATCGTTTTGTCCTTCTTCGCACACGGCTGCTCGTGCGGGGCTGTTGAGGCGGTTGTTGTTGTTGCTGACCCCTTTCAGCGCCATCCTCTCCAAGTGCCTGCTTCCCCTCTCTTGGAGATCTTGGAGACATTGGTCGACTCCCCGCCTCCACGTCCATCTCTGGTGCTTCAGATTATTCATCCGAACTGGCCAGAATTAATTCTGCCGCTCGCCCATCCCCTAGGCGATCCTTTCCGGTTGGTGCTCCTGCAAGGATGTCACCCTCATTCACATCTCCGGCGTCTCCCCCTCAAGGAGTGGCATCCACCTCCCCCTCTTGGAGAGACCTGCCTCCTTGTCTGTCCAACGGCTTTTCTCGTCAAACGTGACGTCGCGACTCCACACAATCTGCTACCTCCTTTGGTCAAAGAGCCGGTATGCCTTGCTTTCGCTCTCATATCCAAGGAAAATACACCCGCGGATACGCGGGTCGAGCTTGCTCCGTCCCTCACGTGCCTGCACCATTGCATGTGCAACACAACCAAACGTGCGGAGGTGACCCACCGCCGGCTTCCTCCCGCTCCACACCTCTTGTGGCGTCTTCCACGCCTTGCTCTCCTTGTCCTTCAGCGGCTTGGTCGGCATGAAATTCATGATGTACGCTGCTGTCCTTGCCGCCTCCGCCCAATACCGTTGTGTAAGGCTGGCGTCACTCAACATGGATCGCACCATGTTAAGGATTGTGCGATTTGCTCTCTCTGCAACGCCGTTCTGTTGTGGGGAGTCTGGAGTTGTTTTCTGCCACTCAATCCCCTTGCTCTTCATCCACCCAAGGCACCACACATATTCACCGCCGTTGTCACTT
>SZWC01003023.1:124707-136084 GCA_023375785.1 Penium margaritaceum
TGTTGGCGCAGCTGACTTCTCTTTGCTGCTACAAGCGCGTGCATCACTTGGTGTTGCTGTTGCTTGACCTGGTGGCGCCTTCTCTCCATTGAGTGTACATCTGCTGCTTGGACTTGACGCGCACGTGCCGACCTCCCGTGCCGTGTCGCACTCCAGCTCTGGTACATGATGAAGACGCCCGAACCACTTTTTGTGGTGCGATTTTTGTTGTTGATTGTTTTTGTAGTTGACTTGCACTAGGAAATGCCTTCTCTTTTGAAGCATGGTGCCAGCTCCCCCTGTTTGACATGCCCACTACGCCTTGCCCGCCACGGTAGCCGTTTTGCTCCACCAAACTTGGTGTTGGGTGGCGGCTTGACCAGCTGCTGCCTATTTGGAGTTGTTGAGCCTAGCCCGGTTCTGCTGCGTACATCGTCCCACCGAGCGCCCGGCTCAGCCCTCCCGGCTGGTGACGTGTGCGGAAATTCGCAGCTTCTTGGATTGAGTTTTGCGTCGGCTGATGTCAGCGCCCTCTCGTGGTGTTACTGCTGCACTGCTGCGATTTGCTGTACATGTGCACACTCTTGGCACCATACCGATGTGTGTTCTACGAGCTCCCTTTTGAACTCGCCATGTGTCAGTGCCACTTGTGCCGTTGATCCAGCATTACTCCACTTACCCATGGCCATGATGCGTCGCGCCCAAAGCCGACGCTTCTCCTGCCAATCGTGGAGTTTGACAAGTTGAGGCCGCCCTCGCTATTTTGCGTGCGCCTCCCCCTTGTAGTAGCACCTTGCACTCTCCTTCTCTCCACCGTGAGCAAGGTTGTGGCGACCCCAAAAGCCCCACATACAGCTTCCTTGTGGATGAGGATGAGTACCACCCTCTATTTTATTGCATTTCTCTGCCTTGTACCCCTTGGGAGTAATTCAACGGCAGCCATCTTGTGGTAGCTTCCTCGGACAGCTTGCGGGTCGCTTCCTCTGGCGCTGCCAGCAGCTTGTCCTGTAGCTTCCTCCGGCCAGCTTTCCAACGCAAGCTCCACCTCTCTACTCCAGCTAGGTCAGTTGTGGAGATCGGGCATGCCTCCCACATGCCACCCGGCCGTCCTCGATGACGGCCGACCGCGCTCCTCAGTTTTGGAGCGTCTGACCCTGGCGCGTGATGACTGCGGACCCGGTGTGTCTTCCTCCTCCCGAGATCTTGGCAAGGTCCACGACTTCCGCTGCGCACGTCACCCACATGTGGCATAACATGCCACCACGCCGTCTGGCCCTCCGCACGGCACCACGACAATTGGTGCCCGTTGGACGCGTCTCGCTCCACGTGTCGCCGTCTCCAGCTTGATGGCGGCCGACGTAGGCGGATGAAGACGCCGTCCCGCGCCCTCCCATGGTCTGCTACTCTATTCATTGCACTCCACTGGATGCGTGAAGGGTTGCCTTGCCGCTGGGCAAAGCCACCACGAGCGCCTCATTCCGGCAGGTAGTCACGCCGGCATGCTCACAGAAGCGATGCGCATCCCACTCGACCTGCTGCAAGCGCTCCTCCACGTGGGTGTGGATGCCTCGGAGGGTTTGAGGCAATCCAACATAGGAGTCAACGAGTCGAATAGAGGACCGAGCGCCATGGCTGATTTCTGCCCATCTCACCGCCTCAAGGCAGTTCATGGCATGGCTCAGCCGAGCCCGCTGCAATGCTACATGGAGAAGCCCTGTGCCACCGGCGTGGATTTTCACGCTGCCCGCCTTCTCGCAAGGACCCATTGCAGCAACTGCCCTCTTTGATGTGGCAGGCCTCCTGCCACACCGTTGTCCTCGTACCGCCACCGCCTGAGTACGCAGAGAGACCAACATCGGCCTCTCTCGTCTCTCGTTGCGTGCACACCGTGCACCGTGGCGATCACCTCTCCTGATCATCTCGTTGCTCGCGGAAGCCGTGTAAACGTTTTCGGCTGTAAGCCATGTGGGCCCATAACCCTTTGTTGGAAATTCTGTTCCAACGTGGCTCTGGCCGTCTAACATTTGCACGGCATGTTTGGGCAAGTTCGGAGATGAAGCGTGAGCTTTCTGGTCGCCTCATGCTATGTGGGAGAGGATTTGAGACATTCAGTTTTGCGAAGAGGATAACATCATTTTGTGTTATTTTTTGTACATGGACATGATAAGAACATTCATAGGGCTAGTCATGAGCTCTCCAAAACACCAAACCGTGCGCGATTTGGCCAAGCGTAGCCTATGTTATGCTTGCCGAAGGGCAGGTCTCACCCACCACAGAAACGCCTAACGCTTCCATGGCGCGCACACACCTTGGCGCCTTCCTTCACGTGCGAAGCGCCTTTCCCAAGGCGCAGATCCCATTGCACGTGGTTTTGGGGTCCCGTGCACTGTTTCCTTGCACCCTGCCCACTTTTGGGTCGAGTTTGGTGATGGGGTGTGACGAGGTTCGAAACCTGTCCGCGGACCTGCAGTCAGATTTTTGACCAAGTCCCCGAGTAACAAAACGTACTACTGAGTTTTGGACACCGAGCCAGATTTTGGCTAAGTCCCTCAGTAATAACCTGCACTACTGGATCCGGTGGAGAATCCGCCGGATCAGGTGGATCATCCACCGGACGCCTCGGCAGGCCTANGCCTTTCCCAAGGCGCAGATCCCATTGCACGTGGTTTTGGGGTCCCCTGCACTGTTTCCTCACACCCTGCCCACTTTTGGGTCGAGTTTGGTGATGGGGTGTGACGAGGTTCGAAACCTGTCCGCGGACCTGCAGTCAGATTTTTGACCAAGTCCCCGAGTAACAAAACGTACTACTGAGTTTTGGACACCGAGCCAGATTTTGGCTAAGTCCCTCAGTAATAACCTGCACTACTGGATCCGGTGGAGAATCCGCCGGATCAGGTGGATCATCCACCGGACGCCTCGGCAGGCCTATCGGAGCATTTTCTCCAGATGGTATTTTTGTTACTCGGTCCGGTCAGTTATCGACCGGATTTCGAGTCGCAGCCGGCTCCTAGAGCCGCTGCGCATACCCCAACATTGGAAAGCCATATCTCCCTCGTTACTTGTCTGATTTCAGCGAAACAACTTCCACCGGATTCAGCGACTTGTCAACTTTCAGGTGCAATCCTCCACTTTATGGTCCGAGTAAATGTCAAGTCGCCAGATCCGCCGGAGCAGAGTTTCCATTTTCTGGCGGCTCATCAGCGCCTCCCAGCGCCGCACTTGGGCATGAGGAAGGGAAATTTTTCAACAGCTCCACCATTCTCTGGCTTGCTCCACCATTCTCTGACTTGCTCCACTATTCTCTGGCTTGCTCCACTGTTCTTTGGATTGTTCCATTGTTCTCTGGCTTGTCCCACCTTTTCTGGCTTGCTCCACCTCTTTCTGGCCTGCTCCACGTTTCTCTGGCCTGCTCCACCGTTCTCTAGCTTGCTCCACCGTTCTCTGGTTTACTCCACTGTTCTCTGGCTTGCTCCACCGGTATGTGGCTTGCTGCAACATTCTCTGGCTTGCTCCACCGCTCGCTAGCTTGCTCCACTCTTTTCTGGTTTGTTCCACCATTCTCTGGCTTGCTCCACCGTTCTCTGGTGTGCTCCTCCGTTCTCTGGCTTGCTTCACTGTTCTCTGGCGTGCTCCACTGTTCTCTGGCTTGCTCCACTGTTCTCTAGCTTGCGCCATTGTTCTCTGGCTTGCTCCACCGTTCTCTGGCTTGCTCCACCTTTCTCTGGCTTGCTCCACCGTTCTCTTTCTTGCTCCACCATTCTTTGGCTTGCTGCACCATTCTCTTGCTTGCTCCATCGTTCTCTGGCTTGCTCCACCATTCTCTGGCTTGCTCAACAGTTCGTTGGCTTGCTTCACCTTTCTCTGCCTTGCTCCACCGTTCTCTGGCTTGCTCTACTATACTCTGGCTTGCTCCACCATTCTCTTGCTTGCTCCACCGGTATCTGGCTTGTTCCACCTTTCTCTGGCTTGCTCTACCTTTCTCTGGCTTGCGCCACCATTCCCTGGCTTACTCCACCGTTCTCTGGCTTGCTTTACCTTTCTGTGGCTTGCTCCACCTTCCTCTCGCTTGCTCCACATTTCTCTGGCTTGCTCCAACTTTCTCTGGCTTGCTCTACCTTTCTCTGGCTTGCTCCACCTTTCTGTGGCTTGCTCCACTGTTTGCTGGCTTGCTCCACCTTTCTCTTGCTTGATCCACCTTTCACTGGCTTGCTCGACCTTTCCCTGGCTTGCTCCACTGTTCGCTGGCTCCCTCCACCTTTCCCTGGTTTGCTCCACCTTTCCCTGGCTTTCACCACCGTTCTCTGGCTTGCTCCACCTTTCTGTGGCTTTCTACACCGTTTTCTTGCTTGCTCCATCTTTCTCTGGGTTGCTCCAACTTTTGTTTTGGTTGCTCCACCTTTGTCTGGACTGCTCCACTTTTCTCCGTCTTGCTCCACTGTTCTCTGGTTCGCTCGACCTCTCTCTGGCTTGCTCCACTGTTTTCTGGCTTGCTCCACCATTCTCTGGCTTGCTCCACCGTTCTCTGGCAAGTTCCACCATTCTCTGGCTTGCTCCACTGTTCTCTGGCTTGCTCCACTGTTCTCTTGCTTGCTCCACCTTTCTTTGGCTTGCTCAATCTTTCTCTAGCTTGCTCCATTGTTCTCTGGCTTGCTCCACCTTTCTCTGGCTTGCTCCACCTTTCTCTGGACTGCTCCACCTTTCTCTGGGTTGCTCCACCTTTATATGATGTGCTCCAGCTTTCTCTTGCTTGCTCCACTGTTCTCTGGCTTGCTTCACCGTTCTCTGTCTTGCTCCACCTTTCACTGGCTTGCTCCACCTTTCTCTAGCTTGCCCCACCTTTCTCCGTCTTGCTCCTCCGTTCTCTGTCCTGCTCCACTGTTCTCTGGATTGCTCCACCGTTCTGTTACTTGCTCCACCAATCTCTGGCTTGCTCCACCTCTTTCTGGCTTGCTCCACCTCTTTCTGGCTTGCTCCACCTCTTTCTGGCTTGCTCCACCTCTTTCTGGCTTGCTCCACCTCTTTCTGGCTTGCTCCACCTCTTTCTGGCTTGCTCCACCTCTTTCTGGCTTGCTCCACCTCTTTCTGGCTTGCTCCACCTCTTTCTGGCTTGCTCCACCTCTTTCTGGCTTGCTCCACCTCTTTCTGGCTTGCTCCACCTCTTTCTGGCTTGCTCCACCTCTTTCTGGCTTGCTCCACCTCTTTCTGGCTTGCTCCACCTCTTTCTGGCTTGCTCCACCTCTTTCTGGCTTGCTCCACCTCTTTCTGGCTTGCTCCACCTCTTTCTGGCTTGCTCCACCTCTTTCTGGCTTGCTCCACCTCTTTCTGGCTTGCTCCACCTCTTTCTGGCTTGCTCCACCTCTTTCTGGCTTGCTCCACCTCTTTCTGGCTTGCTCCACCTCTTTCTGGCTTGCTCCACCTCTTTCTGGCTTGCTCCACCTCTTTCTGGCTTGCTCCACCTCTTTCTGGCTTGCTCCACCTCTTTCTGGCTTGCTCCACCTCTTTCTGGCTTGCTCCACCTCTTTCTGGCTTGCTCCACCTCTTTCTGGCTTGCTCCACCTCTTTCTGGCTTGCTCCACCTCTTTCTGGCTTGCTCCACCTCTTTCTGGCTTGCTCCACCTCTTTCTGGCTTGCTCCACCTCTTTCTGGCTTGCTCCACCTCTTTCTGGCTTGCTCCACCTCTTTCTGGCTTGCTCCACCTCTTTCTGGCTTGCTCCACCTCTTTCTGGCTTGCTCCACCTCTTTCTGGCTTGCTCCACCTCTTTCTGGCTTGCTCCACCTCTTTCTGGCTTGCTCCACCTCTTTCTGGCTTGCTCCACCTCTTTCTGGCTTGCTCCACCTCTTTCTGGCTTGCTCCACCTCTTTCTGGCTTGCTCCACCTCTTTCTGGCTTGCTCCACCTCTTTCTGGCTTGCTCCACCTCTTTCTGGCTTGCTCCACCTCTTTCTGGCTTGCTCCACCTCTTTCTGGCTTGCTCCACCTCTTTCTGGCTTGCTCCACCTCTTTCTGGCTTGCTCCACCTCTTTCTGGCTTGCTCCACCTCTTTCTGGCTTGCTCCACCTCTTTCTGGCTTGCTCCACCTCTTTCTGGCTTGCTCCACCTCTTTCTGGCTTGCTCCACCTCTTTCTGGCTTGCTCCACCTCTTTCTGGCTTGCTCCACCTCTTTCTGGCTTGCTCCACCTCTTTCTGGCTTGCTCCACCTCTTTCTGGCTTGCTCCACCTCTTTCTGGCTTGCTCCACCTCTTTCTGGCTTGCTCCACCTCTTTCTGGCTTGCTCCACCTCTTTCTGGCTTGCTCCACCTCTTTCTGGCTTGCTCCACCTCTTTCTGGCTTGCTCCACCTCTTTCTGGCTTGCTCCACCTCTTTCTGGCTTGCTCCACCTCTTTCTGGCTTGCTCCACCTCTTTCTGGCTTGCTCCACCTCTTTCTGGCTTGCTCCACCTCTTTCTGGCTTGCTCCACCTCTTTCTGGCTTGCTCCACCTCTTTCTGGCTTGCTCCACCTCTTTCTGGCTTGCTCCACCTCTTTCTGGCTTGCTCCACCTCTTTCTGGCTTGCTCCACCTCTTTCTGGCTTGCTCCACCTCTTTCTGGCTTGCTCCACCTTTCTCTGGCTTGCTCCACCGTTCTATGGCTTGCTCCACCGTGCTCTGGCTTGCTCCAATGTTCTCTGGCTTGCTCCACTGTTCTCTTGCTTGCTCCACCGTTGTCTGCCTTGCTTCACCATTATCTCGATTGCTCCACCGTTCTTTGACATGCTCCACTTTTCTCTAGCTTGCTTTTTTGGTCTCTTACTCGCTCCACCATTCTCTGTCTTGCTCCACCTTTCTCTGGCTTGCTCCACTTTTTTCTGGCTTGCTCCACCTTTCTTTTTCTTGCTCCATGTGCATTTGGCTTGCGCCATCTTTCTCTGGCTTGCTCCACCATTCTCTGGCTTGCTCCACCTTTTCCTAGCTTGCTCCATGGTTCTCTGGCTTGCTCCACCGTTCTCTGGCTTGCTCCACTGTTCTCTGGCTTGCTCTACCTTTTTGAGACTTGCTCCAGCATTCTCTGGTTTGATCAACCTTTCTCTGGCTTGCTCCAACTTTCTTTGGCTCGCTCCATGTTTGTTTGGCTTGCTCTATCTTTCTCTGGCTTGCTCCACCATTTTGTGACTTACGCCAAAAATCTCTGGTTTGCAGCACCTTTCTCTTGCTTGCTCCACCGTTCCCTGGCTTGCTCCACCATTCTCTGTCATGATAAACCGTACTCTGGCTTGCTCCACCATTCTCTGGATTGCTTATCGTTCTCTGGCTTGCTCCAGCGTTCTTTGACTTGCTCCACAGTTCTGTGGCTTGTTGCACTGTTGTCTGGCTTGCTCTACTTTTCTTTTTGGCTTGCCTCACCTTTCTCTGGCTTGCTCCACCTTTGTCTGGCTTGCTCCACCGTCCTCTGGCTTGCTCCACCATTCCCTGGCTTGCTCCACCTTTCTCTGGCTTGCTCCACCTTTCTCTGGCTTGCTCCACCGTTCTCTGGCTTGCTGTACCGTTGTCTGGCTTGCTCTACTTTTCTTTTTGGCTTGCCTCACCTTTCTCTGGCTCGCTCCACCTTCCTCTGGCTTGCTCCAGCGTTCTCTGCCTTGCTCCATCTTTCTCTGGCTTGCGCCACTGTTCTCTGGCTCTCTGCACTGTTCTCTGGCTCTCTGCACTGTTCTCTGGCTCTCTGCACTGTTCTCTGGCTCTCTGCACTGTTCTCTGGCTCTCTGCACTGTTCTCTGGCTCTCTGCACTGTTCTCTGGCTCTCTGCACTGTTCTCTGGCTCTCTGCACTGTTCTCTGGCTCTCTGCACTGTTCTCTGGCTCTCTGCACTGTTCTCTGGCTCTCTGCACTGTTCTCTGGCTCTCTGCACTGTTCTCTGGCTCTCTGCACTGTTCTCTGGCTCTCTGCACTGTTCTCTGGCTCTCTGCACTGTTCTCTGGCTCTCTGCACTGTTCTCTGGCTCTCTGCACTGTTCTCTGGCTCTCTGCACTGTTCTCTGGCTCTCTGCACTGTTCTCTGGCTCTCTGCACTGTTCTCTGGCTCTCTGCACTGTTCTCTGGCTCTCTGCACTGTTCTCTGGCTCTCTGCACTGTTCTCTGGCTCTCTGCACTGTTCTCTGGCTCTCTGCACTGTTCTCTGGCTCTCTGCACTGTTCTCTGGCTCTCTGCACTGTTCTCTGGCTCTCTGCACTGTTCTCTGGCTCTCTGCACTGTTCTCTGGCTCTCTGCACTGTTCTCTGGCTCTCTGCACTGTTCTCTGGCTCTCTGCACTGTTCTCTGGCTCTCTGCACTGTTCTCTGGCTCTCTGCACTGTTCTCTGGCTCTCTGCACTGTTCTCTGGCTCTCTGCACTGTTCTCTGGCTCTCTGCACTGTTCTCTGGCTCTCTGCACTGTTCTCTGGCTCTCTGCACTGTTCTCTGGCTCTCTGCACTGTTCTCTGGCTCTCTGCACTGTTCTCTGGCTCTCTGCACTGTTCTCTGGCTCTCTGCACTGTTCTCTGGCTCTCTGCACTGTTCTCTGGCTCTCTGCACTGTTCTCTGGCTCTCTGCACTGTTCTCTGGCTCTCTGCACTGTTCTCTGGCTCTCTGCACTGTTCTCTGGCTCTCTGCACTGTTCTCTGGCTCTCTGCACTGTTCTCTGGCTCTCTGCACTGTTCTCTGGCTCTCTGCACTGTTCTCTGGCTCTCTGCACTGTTCTCTGGCTCTCTGCACTGTTCTCTGGCTCTCTGCACTGTTCTCTGGCTCTCTGCACTGTTCTCTGGCTCTCTGCACTGTTCTCTGGCTCTCTGCACTGTTCTCTGGCTCTCTGCACTGTTCTCTGGCTCTCTGCACTGTTCTCTGGCTCTCTGCACTGTTCTCTGGCTCTCTGCACTGTTCTCTGGCTCTCTGCACTGTTCTCTGGCTCTCTGCACTGTTCTCTGGCTCTCTGCACTGTTCTCTGGCTCTCTGCACTGTTCTCTGGCTCTCTGCACTGTTCTCTGGCTCTCTGCACTGTTCTCTGGCTCTCTGCACTGTTCTCTGGCTCTCTGCACTGTTCTCTGGCTCTCTGCACTGTTCTCTGGCTCTCTGCACTGTTCTCTGGCTCTCTGCACTGTTCTCTGGCTCTCTGCACTGTTCTCTGGCTCTCTGCACTGTTCTCTGGCTCTCTGCACTGTTCTCTGGCTCTCTGCACTGTTCTCTGGCTCTCTGCACTGTTCTCTGGCTCTCTGCACTGTTCTCTGGCTCTCTGCACTGTTCTCTGGCTCTCTGCACTGTTCTCTGGCTCTCTGCACTGTTCTCTGGCTTGCTCTACCTTTCTCTGGCTTGCTTCACCTTTCCCTGGCTTGCTCCGCCATTTCCTGGCTCGCTCCACCTTCCCTGGCTCTCTCCACCTTTCCCTGGGTTCCTCCACCGTTCTGTGGTTTGCTCCACCTTTCTCTGGCTCGCTCCACTTTCCTCTGGCTTGCTTCACCATTCACTGGCTTGCTCCACTGTTCTCTCGCTTGCTCCATCATTGTCTGGCTTGCTATATCAATCTCTGGCTTGCTCCACCTTTCTCTGGATTGCTCAACTTTTATCTGGCTTCCTTTACCGTTCTCTTGCTTGTTCCACTGTTCACTGGCTTTCTCCATCGCTCTCTGGCTTGCTCCACCGTTCTCTGGCTTGCTCCACCGGTCTCTCGCTTGCTCCAACTTTCACTGGCTTGGTCCATCATTCTCTGGCTTGCTCTACCATTCTCCGGCTTGCTCCACCGTTCTCTGCCTTGCTCCACCGTACTCTGGCTTGCTCCACCGTTCTGTTACTTGCTCCACCAATCTCTGGCCTGCTCCACCTTTCTCTGGGTTACTCCACTGCTTCCTGACTTGCTCCACCATGCTGTGGCTTGCTCCAATGTTCATTGGCTTAATCCACCAGTCTCTGTATTACTCCACCGTTCTCTGGCTTGCTCCACTGTTCTCTGGCTTGCTCCACTGTTCTCTGGCTTGCTCCACTGTTCTCTGGCTTGCTCCACTGTTCTCTGGCTTGCTCCACTGTTCTCTGGCTTGCTCCACTGTTCTCTGGCTTGCTCCACTGTTCTCTGGCTTGCTCCACTGTTCTCTGGCTTGCTCCACTGTTCTCTGGCTTGCTCCACTGTTCTCTGGCTTGCTCCACTGTTCTCTGGCTTGCTCCACTGTTCTCTGGCTTGCTCCACTGTTCTCTGGCTTGCTCCACTGTTCTCTGGCTTGCTCCACTGTTCTCTGGCTTGCTCCACTGTTCTCTGGCTTGCTCCACTGTTCTCTGGCTTGCTCCACTGTTCTCTGGCTTGCTCCACTGTTCTCTGGCTTGCTCCACTGTTCTCTGGCTTGCTCCACTGTTCTCTGGCTTGCTCCACTGTTCTCTGGCTTGCTCCACTGTTCTCTGGCTTGCTCCACTGTTCTCTGGCTTGCTCCACTGTTCTCTGGCTTGCTCCACTGTTCTCTGGCTTGCTCCACTGTTCTCTGGCTTGCTCCACTGTTCTCTGGCTTGCTCCACTGTTCTCTGGCTTGCTCCACTGTTCTCTGGCTTGCTCCACTGTTCTCTGGCTTGCTCCACTGTTCTCTGGCTTGCTCCACTGTTCTCTGGCTTGCTCCACTGTTCTCTGGCTTGCTCCACTGTTCTCTGGCTTGCTCCACTGTTCTCTGGCTTGCTCCACTGTTCTCTGGCTTGCTCCACTGTTCTCTGGCTTGCTCCACTGTTCTCTGGCTTGCTCCACTGTTCTCTGGCTTGCTCCACTGTTCTCTGGCTTGCTCCACTGTTCTCTGGCTTGCTCCACTGTTCTCTGGCTTGCTCCACTGTTCTCTGGCTTGCTCCACTGTTCTCTGGCTTGCTCCACTGTTCTCTGGCTTGCTCCACTGTTCTCTGGCTTGCTCCACTGTTCTCTGGCTTGCTCCACCTTTATATGATGTGCTCCAGCTTTCTCTTGCTTGCTCCACTGTTCTCTGGCTTGCTTCACCGTTCTCTGTCTTGCTCCACCTTTCACTGGCTTGCTCCACCTTTCTCTAGCTTGCCCCACCTTTCTCCGTCTTGCTCCTCCGTTCTCTGTCATGCTCCACTGTTCTCTGGATTGTTCCACCACTTTGTGACTTACTTCACCAATCTCTGGCTTGCTCCACCTTTCTCTGGCTTGCTCCACCGTTCTCTGGCTTGCTCCACCATTCTCTGTCTTGCTCCACTGTACTCTGGCTTGTTCCACCATTCTCTGGATTGCTTACCGTTATCTGGCTTGCTCCAGCATTCTCTGGCTTGCTCAACAGTTTTTTGGCTTGTTTTACCGTTCTCTGGCTTGCCCTACCTTTATTTGGCTTGCGTCACCTTTCTCTGGCTTGCTGCACCTTTCTCTGGCTTGCTCCACCGTTCTCTGGCTTGCTCCACCATTCTCTGGCTTGCTCCACC